>PISW01008514.1:0-72910 GCA_004023785.1 Mungos mungo | reverse complement strand
GCCCTGCGGGGGCACGGGGAGGCGGGTCCAGTGTCTGCAGTGGGGCTGGGGGCTGGGGGGGGGTCGTTGTAGAGGACGGGAGGGCGCTGGGGCCCTGCAGGGGGACAGGGAGGTGAGTCCAGTGTCTGCAGTGGGGCTGGGGGCAGGGCAGGGGCTGTAGGGGCGGGAGGGCGCTTGGGGCCCTGCGGGGGTACAGGGAGGTGGGGTCCGGTGTCTGCGGTGAGGCGGGCGGGAGCGGGCACTTGGGGCCTCTCCAGAGTGCCCCCCTCCCAGACCACCCCTCCCCCACCCTAGCTCTCCAGCTCCACCCTGGGCTCAGTCCTGTGCCCTGGAGCACTCCCTCTCCGAAGTGCTCCCCCTCCCCCTGAGCACCCCCCCACCAGCAGGCTGCGCAGGGATGCGGGGAGGCTGCCGGGCGGTCACGAACACATGTGTCCAGAGAACGACAGCCTGGCGGCCTCCAGTTCAGGGCACCTGCGTGTGTACAGTGTGTGCACACGTGCAGTCACCTGAGGGCGGGGTGAACGCTGACGCTTGTCTCCAGCAAACACCGGCCTGAGCGAAAGGCCGGTAAAGGTCAAAGGGAAGACCAGCTCTTTGGCCTTCTCGTTCTCTAGCTCAGAATGCAACAAGAATCAGACCAATCTGGGGGCCACCGGGGTGGCTCAGTCAGTTGAGCGTCTCCCTTGACTTTGGCTCCAGTCATGACCTCAGAGTGGGGAATTTGAGCCCTTGCGTCGGGCTCGGTGCTGACAGTCTGCGGCCTGCCTGGGATTCTCTCCTGCCCCAGCCCCGCTCTAGTGCATGTGCGCTCGCTCCCTCGCTCACTGGCTCTCTCTCAAAATAAACTGAAAAAAAGTCAGACCAACTTTGGATCACGCCTCTCCGAGGACTGCACCCCACAGCCGCGTGGGGACAGGACGAGGACGACATTGCGAAGTAGCAGACTTCGCTCTCACCACCCGCCCTCCTCCCCGGCCGCTACACGACCCTCGCAGAGAGTCTGAGATGCAGGGCAGGCCCAAGCTGCCCCCGGACGGTGGTGAAATTCGGGAGACCAGCAGTCAGTCGGAGGCCCCGCCCCGATCTGGCCTGGAGGCTCGCCTGTGCTTGCACAGCCTCAGAGGTCACGGGAACGAAGACCCAGGACCGAGGGGACACGGGCTGTGACAACGAGGGCAGAGCCAGGACGACGCTGGCCCCCGGCCCACAGAGCGGGGGCTTGGGAAGCGTGTCACCGCACGGCCTCTGGGCTCTGCAGGGCCCGGGTGTCCGTGACCAGCACCCCGAGAGCCACGCAGAGGGAAACAAGGGCGTCATTACCCGGTGGGTGGAACCAGTCACAAAACGCTTACAAGAAATGAAGCCAACGTCCCCGTGTGGGTCTGTAAACACAGCGTGGACGTGAGGGCAGAGCTCAGTCCTACGGGAAGGGTCCCGGCCCGTGGCACTCGTGGGCCAGCCGGTGGGGGGTGTGGGACCCACTCGACCTTGAGGAACAGGACAAGATGGCAGCAGGGCCGAGGCTCCCCTGGGGCCGCCTGTCCAGTGAGGCCAACGGGGCTGCGGGGTCAGGATGCTGGGGCACAGAGGGCAGCCCCCCGGATGGGCCAGCCGCCCATACACACACTGAGGGCCCGCCTGACACACCCCCCCATACAGCGCATCCTGACCACACACGCCCGCTGCACCTGCTCGCGCAGGAGAGGACACCAGGTCCCCGGGGGCACCTGTAAAGCCGCCTGCTCACAGAGGAGCTCGTGAGGTGTGGAAATCCCCTGGGAAACACAAACGCCCTGTTTAGGAAATGATCTGCACGGAGCTCACCCCTCCTGACCACACACACGCGTTCATACGTGGTAACCATGAAGGGGAGAACGTGCTGGTTCGGATGCGGTGAGCCCCTCACAACGCGCACACGCGCGGAACCACTGAGCTGCACGCCTGACGTGGCTTTACGTGCCGGCCGTCCCGGTAAAGACACTAAACACGACCAGGGAGCCCCTGCCACTCACTTCCCGCCTGCTTCCCGCCATGCTCTCTCCCCCACCCCCTGCCTCCCAACCCCAGTGCTCTTCCCCCGGTCAGAGGCCAGCCCTTCTGGAACCTGAACCCACATCACTCATTTCTCAACGTGCCAACGGCGACTGCTCCTCCAGCACCTTCTGCTCAAGCTACGGACATCTTCCACACTGTCACTGACCAATCTGCCACCAACCCACCAAGCAGCCACCAATCGGTCACCAATCCCCCACCAACCGCCACACCCACCCCCAAGCCTGCGAGGACCCTGTCGGATGCTGAGAGCTCGTTTCACTGCCTACACGAGCGGGGGCCCAGACCACGGCTGAGGGGTTTTTACCACACTGTGTACTAAACGCCATCCAACAAGCGACGTCACGTAAGAGGCAACCTGATCGGGGCCCTCTAACCTGCTCAGCCTTCCGAGATTAACTTTTCCAAGCAAAACCTAAACTCCATGTCTTTACTGCCCGGGTTCCCACTGCTCTCAAAGCACCAGCAGCACGCTCCTCCTTCACACGTACCCACACCCCACACACGAGCCCTCCAGGTGCACACATGCTCTCACATGCCCGCACACACCCACGCACACGACTGCACCCACAGGTGCACACAAACGCACGTACACACGCGCACACAGCAGCACTCAGGCCGGGCGTGTGGCCGCCCCCCACCCAGTGCGGCTCTCCTGGCCGCTCAGACGCCCCCTGACTCCATGTGACCCTCTCTCACCTCCTGATGGTGGCATCTGACACTTTCTGCCCCGTCGCCCTGTCCCTCATTGCTAGCCAGGGAGGTCAAAGTCCCAAACTGTGGCCCCTTTCGCGACCCCTCATTCTCATGCCAGACCCGCCTTCACTCGGCAGCACCAAATGCAAACGCACCTGCTAGTTTCCTCCAAACCGGCTTTCTGTGACCCGATGTCACTGACTTTACGTTCCTCCTGAAAACCCAGGCCCCCCGTCTCAGACCTCCTGGCCCTGCCTCTCCCAGATCGGTCCCGCCGGCTCCTCCTCGCCGCTTGCCCGCAGCCTCCATCCTCACAGCCGCTGCCAGCAAGCCCCTTCCAGACTCGCGGCCACACAGCCTGCCCGGCCGCCTCCTTCCCTCTGCCCCTCAGCCCCTGCCCAGGCGCTACCTGCCTAGACACACGCTTGTTACATGCTTACACGCCCTGGCTACGAGCCCGCACACGTACACCCGCTGTGCCCATACATGGCAGAGATGCGCTTCCGCATGCTACCGACATGCGTGCGTGCTCACACACCAGCCACGTGATCACACACACCAGCCACGTGCTCACACAAACAAGCCATGTGACTACACACCAGCCACATGTCTACACACACCAGCCACGTGCTCACACACCAGCCATGTGCTCACACCTACAATCCACGTGCTCACACATGAGCCACGTGTCTACACACACCAGACACGTGCTCACACACCAGCCACGTGCTCACACCTACAATCCACGTGCTCACACACGAGCCACGTGTCTACACACACCAGCCACGTGCTCACACACCAGCTACACACCTAACACACCAGCTGCATATTTATACACAACACACACACTCACGACATGCTTATACACGCCACATATGTGAATATACTCTAGCTACACGGGTATACACATCAGCTACACGAAATGCAAACACACACACGGTGGCTAGAAGCTCGCACACACTGGCCACAGGAGCACGTACTAACCGTACGTGTAAACGCACGAGCAGTTCGCTGGGATATGCGAGGTGCCTGTTTACACCTACTGGCCATGTGCTTATACACACGCTTGCGTACGTGTTTACGCATACATGTCTGTGTATACATACGGTAACTACGTGTGCACGCGTGCTAGCCACATGCATCTACCCACACTAGCGACAGGCACACACACATGCTACTTACATACACAGGCGTTAACTGCATACACAGTAACTACACACACACTGGCTACACACACACCCACGTTAGCCACGCAGACACACACACGAGCTGCCCGTTGGCGAGTTTGATCCCCGTGCCGGGGCCATCCTTCCTGCTGGGTGCCTGGTGGCCTCCCCGCCCAGGAGCTGCGTCTCCGGCTTCCCCCGGGGGCCCTCCCTGCCCTCGAATCTCTTCCTCCTTCTAGTCTTCACTCTGCTCCCAGGGCCGCTCTTATCCGGCTTAACTAGCAGAAACGGCCTACGATCAAGGCTTCTGACCTATAAACACGGCGCTTGAACACGGATCCACGCCAGTGCGCAGCGGCACATAACACCCACCGTGTCCTCTCCGAAGGGGCCGAGCCTGCATCCCGCGCCCCCCCACGTCCTCCCTGGGACCCTCCCCGTCACCTGGCAGCATGTGGTAGATGGGAGTGGCTGGGTCCCCACCCCCCCCCGACGTCCTCCCCAGGACTCTCCCCGTCACCTGGCAGCATGTGGTGGACGGGGGTGGCTACGTTGATGTCCTGCAGATGCTTAAGCGTCTCCGTGTGGAAGAGACGCAGCGTGGAGCCCGAGGTGAAGGCGATCCAGATCCCCACGCCAGCGACGACCATGTGCGAGACCACCATGCCTTCTTCCTGGTGCGCCTCCAGCTGATTCTGGGGAGACCGAGGAGAAGGGATGAAGGGGGCGCTGGGGCGCGCCTGGAGCCTTGCCCACCGCGGGGGTAGAGCCCGACAGTCCCCGGCAGGTGGGTGAGAGCGAAAACGAGAGGGACAGAGGGAAGGAGCGGGAAGAGGGGAGGCCCGGGAACAGGAAGATGCCATGGCTGAAGAGGCCAGCCAGCACCCCCGACTCTGGTGGGGAGCCAGCAGCCCCTTCCCCAAACTCCGGAGGCCCACACCCCGGCCCTGGGCGGCCCTGTGAAGGCCTGCCTGACCCCACTGCTCCCAGTGCTCCTGGGCTCCCCACGGGGGCTGGGTTTGCAGTTGCCCCTGGCCTGTCCACAGAGGCCACCTGCTACCTCTCGGTGTGACCAGGTCCTTCCCCCAAGCTCTGGCCGAGCTCTGCCCTGTCCATATCTCCATCCTGACAACCCTGCTCTACGGGGACCCGCGGGGTGGATTTTGTGACTTGGCCCCAGGGTGGCGGGCCAGCACTGGGTGGGTGATGGTGTTGTGTATTAGGTCTGGAGCAGGGGTGGAGCCTGGAGACTCGGGGTGTAGACATAGGACCCTCAGAGCATTCTGGAAGACCACGGCAGATCAAACTGCACACGGTCCTCCAGGTGGAAAGACCACAGCCTGAGCAGCACAGGGACGCGAGGCGGCCTCACTCTCCTGACTTCAGGGCGGGTAAGCACAGGGGGGCTGGTGGAGCCCACTGACGTGCCCACTCCCCAGCCGCCTGTCGCGGGCTCTCCACACGGCGGTCACTACTCCCCGGAAAACGGTCTCGGTGGAAGAAGGCACATCGGGGGACGGTGAGACAGGGGCAGAGTCGTCCACGTTACGGGAGCTCGAGAATCCAGGAGCAAAGCCACGTCCTGTCTGCGGACACTCCAGGAATGATGCAGAAGCACAGGGCGCTGGCCCTCAGTCCCGGTTTCTAATTCAGCAGGCCCTGGGTGGGGCCCAGAACTAGCATTCCAGAATGTTCCCAGGACCAGCCGCTGTTCCGCTGCTTTCAGGCAAGTTCCTTTATCTGTTCACTGCGGTTTGTCCTCCTCACTCTGTCCCGAGTCCTGTTACTCGCCTCCTTCACGTGCTTGCGAGATGCTGTGGGCGCGTCTCCGGTGCTGGGGGCACACTGTCCGTGACCGGCCCCTGGTGTGTCTCCTGCACGTTGCGGCCGGTGGCCTGTCTTCCCAGAACCAGCTCCCCCTGCGGGCCTGCGCGTCCTGTGGGTCCCCCTCTCCCCCACGTGGCTGGTCTCCAGCAGGAATCCGGCCCTCGGAGAACACGGACCCCCTAACACCTGCTCAGATGAAAGCCCCTCGGTGGCTCACCTCCGCACCGCGTGGCGGTGTCCCTGCCCAGCCAGACGCGGCTGCCCCTGTGGGACACCTCCCACCCTGAGGGACGTCTGTGAGTGCTCACAAGGACCGAGGAACAGCCCCGAGCTTGTCCGTACAGAGCGTGAGGTCCCTCCCGACCCCACGGTGCCGACCTCACTTCCGACCAGGCTCTCGGGCCCCCACACCTTTCTCACACGTGACGGGCGTCTCTCCCCACGGGCTCTACGGCTCCTTCCAGGAATTCTGCTTGGCCGGGGCTCTGGGGCGGAAATAATCTGAGTTTCTGCCCTGCCCTCTGTGTTCCTGGCATCAAAGCCACGGCTCCGCTCTCTCCTGCCAGCTGCCTGGTGCGGCCCGGGCCACCACCGGCCGACTTCCTGTCAGCCGCAGGGTGCGGGGTCCTGCGGGATGTTGGCGAGGCACATCAAGGACAAGACACAGAGAAGCTAGCTGTGGTCCAGTGGGAAGTGCATCGACTTCGAGCCCGTCTGGGACCCAGCGCGCCCAGCAGGGTCCCTGGCGGCTTCCCGAAGGCCTGCTGTCCCAGCGGCCCTCCGGGGTCTCCCACAGTCTAAGACCGCACCGTCCACAGACGCGGTGTCACTCCGACCACGGTCAGCCCACACTCCACGACGCGAAGGGGCTCCTACGACGGGCCAGTCCACCTTCTGACAGAACAGAACATTCCACCAACTCTGCCCGTAAACGGGCCTCACCCATGTCTTGAAATACGTCTCAATGAGTGATGGCAAAACGGCTTCAAGTTTCCGTCCTGCTGAACCAATAATCCTCGTAAGGAGAGTCTAGACAAGTATTTTCAGAAGTCCCTAATAACTAAAGTTTATCGTGAGTCTGTGGAGATTGGCAGCAGTCGTTCCAAAGTGCCCTCGGAGCCCTCACGGAGATGGCGGGGCCCCTCCCCCGAACAGATTCTGTTCCTACCACCTTTCGTGTGATGGTCAGAGGAATTCTTATTTGTGACAGGATTTGCTTCATTGGTGGGGAAAAAAAAAACAAAACCTTTGCTATCTGAGTTCACTTAGAAATGAGAAATGGAATGAACAGGAAATAATTAGGTATATGCAACTTTTATCAAAAAAAAAAAATATATATAAATATAAAATGGGCTAAAAAATTTAAAGGTACAGTAAGTAAAATTCTTTCTCTCTCCATCCCTGCTCCCCTGGTTAGGACAGCTCCTTGCAGGCTCTGAAAGTACACACACACGCACATGATAAGCAACCACCACCAACAGGGAGCACGTGTGCGTCCGCACGATGCTCCGCGACGTGCCCCTCCCCCACCTCACGGAACCCCTGCGAGTGCCGCCCGTTCTTTCTCCCCGCCGCTGCCAGGCATGGGCTTGTTTCATCAGTCCCCCCACTGGCACTCCCTTGGGTGTTATCAATTATTCGTGACCTCACACAACACGGCACTATGTATCCTTACACACACACACACACAAGCTTATCTAAGGTGGCATTGCCAGGAAAAGATCTGAGCCTCTGGAATGCCGACCCTGACACGGGACTACCTTCCAGAGACACTGCCCTATGGCCTCCCTCCACTGGCGGGTCCCAGAGCCCCGCGCTTGCCCAGAGTAAGCCGCCATGCGCCCACAGCTCGCCAACGCTGGAAAGCGAGAAAGCTTCACCTTTCGTCCATTTGAAAAATGGCTTCTTATTACAATAAGCACTTTTTACTGATGAGGTTGATGCCCACGTGCCTCTGTGTACAGGCAAACGCGTGTGAGTGTGCGGGCTCGGTGTACAGACACACACACGTCTGTGCGTTGCACGGTTTGTAGTTTATTGCCCTATTCGTATTTTCTCTGAGCTGCCTTCTTATGTCCTTTTTTTTAGCTCTGCTTCTTTTCTTAAAATTCCTACTAAGAACTCCTAGTCACAGACGCGGCGTGCATTTTCCCCATCTTCGTTTACAAAACTTTCTATACACACACTTACTGAATGTGCACAAAAAATGTTCCAAAACTGTATCAAATTTATTGTTTTCTTTATTATGGCAACTTCTAGGTATATGTCATGCTTGGAAAATCTCTCCCGCTGCAAAGTAATGAGAACATTCCACTGCTTTCTATCTAAGTTTATGACTTTGTTTATGTTTTAAAATTACCTCCATCTGTAACGTTTAGAAGGGTAAAGACTCGGGCCCAGGGGACGGCTCCACATTTCCACATGGCCAGCTGTCTCCTGTCCTTTATGGAATAATCCACACACTGCAGACTGGAAAACGCCACTTCAGTCAAATGTCAAGTCTCCCCGTGTCCTTGAAGACTCTCCGATATGTTCATACTGAACACAATTTTTTAAGTGACGTGTTTGTATTAATTCGCAGGTGAACAGTGGACGGTTCCTCCACAGACGCCAGGCTAGAGGGCGGTTGGCTGAGCAACCTAGTTAATCTGGTCTTTCCCCGACAAATCTAGGAGGGGTTTTCCCTGGTGCAGGGCCACACTCGAGAGGCTGCCGCCATCAGCCGCGAGCCGCAGGCCCTCGGACCGCCAGCATCGGAGGCGAACTGGGGCCAGCTCCGAGATGCCCCTTCCGGGCTGCGCATTCAAGGGGCTTACCTCTACTGTGTGGGTCTCCGCGCCGATCGTAAAAACTTGACCTCCAGAAGCTGCCCATAACGTGTCCTCCGTCACAACGAGGCTTCTAACGGGCAGGACGCCTAATTTTATCACTTTCTGAGGTTCGGGATTCCAGGAGCCATCTTAAAAAAAAAGTTACTTTCAAATTCAGTTATCTGGGACTAGGGGAAAGGATCTCGGGTCATTTTGAGTAACGGGCAAAATGTCACCGGTAATTGTGATGCTCGCGCTTGGTTCTGGGTGTCCAGGGCTCCATGAGGCGGCTCAGCAGGCAGACTGAGCCCGGAGCGCCGCCCCGACCCCAGCCCGGCCGCCTGCCACGCGTCCCGGACTAACTGCCCGGGACGTCTGTGAAGCATGAGAAGGCGGTCGACGAGCCCGCACGGTGCCCGGCACCCAGGCGTCCGGCACGCCCTGTTACCAACAACGCTCACAGAGTGAACGACTCAGTCATCAGGAGAAGGATCCTCACCGGAACAGAGCGGGCAACGTTCACACCCCCACGGCCTGCTCTTACTTTTGAGACTTCCCATGATGTGCGTCCTGTATTATCAGGACAGACGGGATCTTCCCTGAATGAAACCAGAAGTCAGAACTGAGGTGAGGGGCTTTGGCCTGCTCTGTTCGTGAAGCACAGGCACTGATGAAATACCTGCTTTGCAAATATTTTCCAGGATCTGCAGCTGAGGTCACACTTCACATGGAGTGTGAGTCAGAAACAACTCGGACGGTGATAAAAAATACGGAAAGCAAGACTTGACATAGTTTTCATTGTGACTGCATAAATTCTCCAATTCTCAAAGCAACCATTAATGAAGCCATTAACGGTTAATCCCCCAGCACCTCGGGCTTCCGCGTCACAACAGAGCTGGCTCAGGGGCGAGGGCCAGGTCTCGGCTACGAACCGAGTTCTGGCGTCCGTGTCCTGGATCTGAAGCACTGAACCTTTCAGTCCAGTCCCTGTTTATGAATAACCTAAGCTGAGGTTGTGCAGACACCGGGAGGCAGCTAGGCAAGCTCTGAACTCCGCGGCGCGCCGTCAAGTTAGAATTCAACTTGCAGGGAAATGCTTTCATGCTGCACGTAGACCAAACAAGGCTGCAGGACAATCACTGGTTCCAGCGGATAAAGATCGGTCAAATCATTGTAAAATCCGCGCTGGACTTGGGGTGTCCTTGCACGGTTACACACACACGCACACACACAAGCACGCACTCACTAGCAGTCACACATGCAAACACACGTGCGCACAAGAAAGCACACAGTCCTTCTCATCCGGGACTCACAGCCCTTTGAGACACTGTGGTCTCCACTTTTGGTGAGATCACAGAGGTCCGAGTGGAGACGCGACTCTCCCCAAGACCCACCCGAGACTGAGAGAGCAGGGCTCGCGGCTCCCCGCTGCCCCTGCCCCTGCCCCGCTGCCCCTGCCCCGTTGCCCCTGCCCCGCTGCCCCTGCCCCAAGGCCCCTGCCCCTGCCCCAAGGTCCCTGCCCTGCTGCCCCTGCACCGCGGCCCCTGCCCCTGCCCCGCTGCCCCTGCCCCATGGCCCCTGCCCCTTGGGTGGCTGCCACACTGACCTGCCATGTCCCCGAATCAAGACGCCCACTGCAGTCGGGTTATTTTGGTTCAAGATTAACTTCTAACAAGTGAACTTTGTTTTCCAAGCACCTAAGTTACTCCTGCAGCTCCTGTGCACAAAGTCCTCTGGGGGCCGGGGGGAGGGCACAACGTCGGTCCCTGGGATGCGGGCATCAGCTCCAGCCGACACACCACCTGTCTGGGGACAGCCTCTTTCTGGAATCTTCCCTCCAGACCTGTGTTCTCAACCAGGCTGCCCAACCCCAGCTGGGTGCAAACACATGCCGATGACATTTTGAGCCCACACTTAAAAATCTGGAAATCTCCTACAGAACATTCCAGATCTCAAACTCCCTAAAAAGTCAAGTGCTCGCAGCAGCGGCTGGCGGAGAAGCGGCCTTTCTCCTCCCAGCCAGGCACGTCCTCATACCGCGGGGAGCACAGCAGGGCGAGGAGACCTCGCTCCGAGGAAGACGTCCATGCGGCCAACAGGTGCGCGAACGCGTGGTCGGCACCCTCCCCAGCAGAGAAACGGAGTGAAGGCACAGCGGGAGACCTCTCACACCTGCGAGGCGGTATCGTCAGAGACCAGACACAGCAGGTGTGAGGGCGTGGAGAGAGGGACCCTCGTGCACTGCTGGTGGGAACGCGCACGGTGCGGCCGCTCTGGAGAGCAGTGCGGAGGGGCCTCAAGAGCTTAAAAACACAACTACTCTACGACCAGCTGTAAAACATGAGGACATCCGACCACTTGTAATGTAGGAGACACGTCAGACACCCCACAACCTCCCTCCTGCGGACGCTAGCCTGCAGGAACAGAGCACAGACCCGCGGGGCTGAGATGGGAGGGGAGATGGTGCGCGAGGCACCAGAGGGGAGGCCCGGGATCGAGGGCACCGCACGGCCAAGTCCACACACGGTGCTGCGGACGCCGGAGCGCGAGCGAGCAGGCCTGACACGCCGACCCCGAAGGGAACGGCAGTTAGGGGACGGCGCGGGCGTGGCCAACGCCACAGCAGCCATCGTCCTGACAGGCGTGTGTGTATCCAGGCGGGACACCATGTCCCTTAAACGTGCACACGTTACGTCAACTGTATCCCGATAAAGCTGGGAAAACAAAAGGTTTATCCAGCCCCTAATTACAAACAAACCTTGAATAAACTCCACACCCGAAGAAATGGACATAAACGTCCCCAACCAATTTAGGAAGCTCGGTCTGTCAGAGTGAAGTTGCGGTACTTTCAGACTTTCAAGTCGCTAACGATTCCCGTGAAACGTCATCTCTCCCAGAGCAACAGCGAGGATGACCCGAGGGGGCTGCGTCCAGGCTGGACGGAGAAGACAGAGGACACACAGCGACCCCGGAACCGAGAGACGTGCCCTGAGTTCTGAACACAGCCCGTCCTCCCTCCCCGAGGCACCGGCCCGGCCCCACAGCCGCTGAGGGCCCTCAGCTGCGTCGGGAGGAGCACAGACACCTGCTTCCCGTCTCCCCAGCCCGTGCCCTTCCTGGGGACCCACAGTGGCCCGGCCCCACAGCCACTGACGGCCCTCAGCTGCGTCGGGAGGGGCGCAGACACTTGCTTCCTGTCTCCCCAGCCCGTGCCCTTCCTGGGGACCCGAGGCTGCCCGGCCCCCTGGCAGAGCTCGGGAAGGAAGGGCACCTCCTGGCTGGGCTCCACGGCCTTCACGTCCACGGCTCTGACCCCAGCGCCCCCCCAGCGCTCTCTGGGTGTGGGGAGAGAAGTGTCACCTCTGCGTACTGTTCTGTCGTCCCCCCAGGTATGAGAAGTGGAACTTGTGCCCACCTGCAGCCACTGGCGCCCAGCTCAGGGTCCCCTGAACCTGCCAACACTCACACTGTCCCTGAGATGGTGACTGACAGCGGTACGGAGCTGGGGGGGGGGGCCGGGGGGCCACAGGCAGGTGGGGGTGGCCCATGAGAGTCGTCAGAAGACCGTCCTCTGAATCAGCTTCCCGCCTGTGCGGCTGGGGTGCTCCTTTCAGGGCTGGGAAGGTCACGTGTGCCCGGGACAAGCGGGGCAAGTGCTAACGGGGCATGGCCCTGACGCCCACTGCTGGGCCCACAGCAAACCCCGGACACGGCCACGAGGCGGGCCGCGCAGACGCACGCACACAGCGCAGACGCAATTACCTTCGGCCTTCTCGTAGACGGCCACGGCCCCGTTGACCAGGCCGGCGTACAGGTGCCGGGGCGTGCAGGCAAGGCTCATGACCGTGGACTTGTCGGGGGCAAAGAAGTGCTGCAGACGCACTTTCTTGGAACCCTGGCTGCTCTTGTAAATGGAGATGCTTCGGGAGAAGAATGAACCTTGTCAGTGCGTTTGCTCAGGATGGGAGGGAGCCATGTGCTCATGACGCCCCGGCCCTTCCAGCCTCCTCCCACCTCCGGCCCTGCACAGAAACGCGGCTGCCTCTCCACTCTTTTTCTCTTTACCTATTAAAAAAAAATTTTTAATGTTTATTTACTTTTGAGAAAGAGACAGACATAGTGTGAAGCGGGGAGGGGCAGAAAGAGGGAGACAAAGAATCCGAAGCAGGTTCCGGGTTCTGAGCTGTCAGCACAAAGCCCGACGTGAGCCTCGAACCCATGGACCATGAGGTCATGACCTGGGCTGAAGTGGAACACCTAACCGACTGAGCCCCCCAGGCGCCCCTCTTCCTTTTATCTCAAAGGAGAAACTCTGGGTTACACAGATTTTTAAAAAATTACTTCTTCTGACCTAACGTGAAACTTTACTTCAGGAAAATGGTTTTTACTTTCCTTTAAAAGGTGTCCGTGTTGGGGCCTGGGGGGCTCAGCTGGTTGAGCGTCCAACTTCCGCTCAGGTCATGATCCCACGGTCTGTGGGTTCGAGCTCCGCGTCGGGCTCTGTGCTGACCGCTCAGAGCCTGGAGCTGCTTCGGATTCTGTGTCTCCCTCTCTCTGCCCCTCCCCCCACTTATATTGCTGTGTCTCAAGAATAAAATAAACATTAAAAAAATTAAGAATAAAATAAAAGGTGCCTGCTGACACGTTACGGCACACACCCTGGCCCGGTTTTTTCCAAAATGCGAAGAGAAAGGTATCTTCTCTTTAAAAGCAGGGAGAGGAAGGGGCAGGTCCAGGGAAGGCGCAGGCAGCACTGCAGTCCCCGCGTCATCCCCGAGGGCGTGCTCGCTGGCTGTGTCCCAAGGCAGTGACCCCAGGCGCTCCCGCCGCGTGGCGTCCCCCCCACAGACAGAGCAGAGGGCGGTCGGCTCCTGGAGGGGGGCACAAGCGGGCTCACCTCCCCTCCTCGGTGCCCAGGCAGATGGTGGGCACGCCCAGCGCCCTCCCGGCCGCGGCCCCAGGCTCCGCGGGGATGAACACCATGCACAGGGTCCGGGACTCCACGTTGAAGCACTCGATGACCTTGGGGCTGGAGCTCTGGAAGGACACGATGGCGATCTGGCCCATCTGGCTGGTGCAGCTTCCGATCTGAGGCAGGGGTGGGGGGAGAGGGGCGGCTGGAGACGTCCACAGCCTCGGAGCCCTGACACTCTGGCAGCGAGTGGAATCGACGTGCCCGCGAGGACCAACGTGAGTAGGAGGGTCACGGGCGCCCAACCTGCTGCCAGAGCGGCTTCTTTTCAACTCACCAGGCTCCTGTCGCAGTTACTTTTTGTAACAAGAGCCGAGTTCGGCTTTTTACGATGCGCATTTCCATCCCTGAGAAACCACGTCCCGGCACCACTCAGGGTCTTAAGCGCAGGTGAGTGCCGGCTCTGAGTGGCTTCACCCTAGCGCTCACCTGGGAAAACGAGCGCTGGAGACGGGGCAGCGTCAGAACGCCTCCCCACGGGGTCTCCGGCGTGCGCGCCAGGCAGTGTGCCGGCACCTGTGACGCTATCACCCTCTGCCGGGCCACTGAGCACACGCGGCCAACTGTGTTTCCAACGTGAAGTTAAACTGTTCGGGTATTATTTTTTTTTTTATTTTTGAGAGAGAGTGTGCGAGCAGGGGAGAGGCAAAGAGAGAGAGAGACACAGGATCTGAAGCAGCTCCAGGCTCTGAGCTGTCAGCACAGAGCCTGATGTGGGGCTCAACCCCACGAATGTGAGATCATGACCTGAGCCGAAGTTAGATGTTCAACCAACTGAGCCCCCCAGGTGCCCCAAAGTTAAACTATCGTTTAAGTGGGAAAGAGTGGGCTCTTGTTCAGGGAAGAGCCCAGGGCTCGAGAGGTCCTGGAGGCAAAGCTGGCCCGGGCAGGTGGTGTTTGGGCTTCCTGGAACCCTTTCTCCTTCGCACCAGCTTTGCGAACGTTGCCACACCCCGGGGCCCTACGCAGGTCTCCAGGCTGCAGTAAGTGTCCTGCTCTGACAGCCGTCTGGGAACGGGTGCCACCGCCTGGCCCTGCTCTGGCTGGCGGGCACGGGGTGTGACCAGAAGAGGGAACGAGGACCAATTCCATGTTCAATTGATGGGAAAAGTCTCTTAACGTTCAAAAACCTTGGGAAGAGTAACCCATCCTGTCCTTGGCGGTGGGGTGCACAGAACGGCCGGTTAAGGAGGTGGTCCCTTCCACAGACTCAGGGAGGGCGCTGACCACACACAGGCGCTGGCCGTGGGAAGGGGAGGGCACCTGAGCGCTGGGCGGCTCGGAGCAGAAGGCAGCAGGGCGCCTGTCGGGGAGGTCTGGGGGTGCAGGGAAGGGGCACAGGAGGCCTCAAAACGCAGTATGTGGGGACGCACTCTGGTTTGCAGGACCAGAAATGCCTGCTTCAACTGCAGCCTAATTCAAATGCAGTATTTCATTTGGAACAAGTTAATGTTAATTGCTAAGTTTCCAGTGTAAAAAAGCCAGCAATGCCTTGGAAGGAGAAAAAAAATCTCATGCAATTTAACCACCCAAATTGAAGGAATACTTATTTTCATGTTAGTTAAGTTAGTTCAATCTAACCTGGTAAAATTTTAGAAGAAAAAGAAAATGTAGAGCATTCTAATTCCTGAGAATCGCACGTCTTTTCCGGAAGTGCTCAGCCCCCTCCGGGGTCGTGACTTCCGTGTTTATAAGCACAGCCGGGAGACACACTGGCTGCCGTTCTAAGTCTGAACCTTTCACACCCACGCCTTCTCGTCACACCGCCCAGGACTGATGCTTCAGGGACCCGCGTGACAGGCACGCAGCCGCCTTACCCACAGGAAGCCATGCGCCGTGGCCGAGGAGTCTGGCTGAACCTCATTATTTGTGCAGGGCTCTGGATTGTAGGCGGCGCATTCGATCTGATGGGAATGAAATCAAACGCCCACATTTAAAACAGGACTGGGGGACGTCCAGGCCACATGGCACCGGAGCGGATGACGACGTGTGACATTTAGACAGAGGAACTGCGGGTGATTACTTATTAGAGATTCCAACGGGAGAAGAAACACAGACGAAAATCGGCGTTTTGCAGGCAAAACCCTAGGGAGCCACGTCAGGCCTCCCTTGGGCATCTTCAGGCCCTAGGACGCGCCGCCAAAGTCTCAGAGCCCACGGGGGTGGCGTCCCCGACACGCGGCGTGAGCACGCGGACCACCGTCCTCCCTCTGCCCCCCCGCCCGCCCGCCTCCCCTCGGGGCCATGGGTCCGAGTGTTGGCCCGAGACTGGGGAGAAGCAGGAATGTGTTTACTTGTGTCTCACACACACATCCCCGTGTCCCCGAAGGCGCCTGCCGTGGGGCCACCGGGACCATGAACAAAACGCCGTGGGCACGGGCTTGCTTGAGCAAACAGGCGCGGCCCTCCAGGCAAACACGAGGCCTCTGCTCGGACCCGCCATGGGGACTGGATGCCGCCAAGCAACGGGCAGCAGAGCCGACAGACCGGAGCCGTGCGCCCTCGAAGGGCTAACGGCGTCTGGCCGGAGTCAGGGGCGACGAGAACGCCCAGCGCCAGGCCGACCTGACCGCTGAGCAGAAAGCAGGTTTCCGGCTTCGTCCCCTGACACCCTAAATGGTCCCCAATTCCAGAGCCCTGGAGAGGTGGTAACCATGGCTGACCTGGGGTGACAACATGGGGGGCTGTCCCCACCGGGACCAGGAGGGGAGGCAGGCGGTGGGTGCTGCCTCCCGGCCCAGCCGCCCCTCACCTTGAACTCCTGCTGCTTGGCCACCGTCACTGCCATGTGTCCCACGAGGAGGGGGTGTCTCTCCTTCTTGATCTGGTTCCCGTCGTCCTCCACGCAGAACCAGCCCAGGTGGTTCTCCTCCTCTGCGGTCAGGTCAGAGAAGAAGGGTGACGGACAGCGCTGAGCCGCCCGCGGCTCATCCCATCCCACACAGGGACCCTGCGCCTGGGCCGCCCATCCCGCACGGGGACCTGGACCCGGAGGGACCCCGGACCGGGCCCCCCATCCTGAGGAGACTGCAGAGCTAAACACTCGTCTCTGGAGAACAGCACAATCTCTCCTCAAGGGAAAGGCAGCAGGTTCACCGCTTTGTTCTGAGAAAGCGCGTCCATCCCGCTCCTGTTTGCTCCCCCAGCGGCACTGACGCAAAGGGCCGAGAAGTCGCGTTTGTACAGCACCCGGAGCGGTCGTCCTCGACCCTTTTCTTAAAGCCACTGAGACGTTCAGAGTCAAGTACCGCGGGTACAGGGGGAGGGTTTCTGACGCGGTGCGACAGTACAGGGGAAAGAGGGAACGAAGGAATCTCCTGCTGCAAAGCAAGTTGTCCACCTCAGCTTCGGACTCGTAATGAAAGCTAAGACACAGGGGGCTCATTTCCAGGGCCAGCCCACTCCTCGGGGAGCGGCCCGTTTCCTGGCGTGGGGACTCGCCGAGGAGCCTGGCCTGATAAAGAATCAGATTATTCAGGAAGACGGGCAGGTGAGGGCCGCACAGGACGAGGGCCCGTCACTAATCACAGCTCCCGGGGGTGAGCACTACGAGGCCCGACTCTCCTCTGAACTGTATTTTCACTGAACAGACTGCACCTCAAAGGGAAGCGCACGCACGAGCACACAATACCCAGGGTGAGCTGACCGGTAGACCCCGGTGTGTGAGCCACATCGACCTACGCAGGTCTAGAGAGGGCGGTGTGCCCGGGGTGTGGACCGAGACAGCAGGGCTGCAGACCAAGGAGCCAGAAAGTAACCATGAGGTCATTCCTCTCAGATCGAACTGCAGGCTTTCCTTTTCCTGTGGGGTGACGATTCGGGGGCACCCCACACTTCCTCCCGGGTGGGGGAGGGAACCGCTCGACCGGCCCCGACTCCCGACGCCGGGGCCGCAGACTCGCAGGCCTCTATGGGGCGTGTTGATGGTCTCGGTTGACGTCAATGTTTTGTTACAGTAAAACGGAAAGCTTACTTTTTTCTACAATCCCTAATCTGTAACATTGAGGTCTTAAAAAAATCACTCGTCCTGGAGCTACTTTTTCCTGTTTAAAAGCATTCTTTCAGGGACACCCGGTGGCTCAGTCAGTTGAGCATCGACTTCGGCTCAGGTCGTGATTCTAGAGTTCGTGGGTTCGAGCCTCGTGCCCAGCTCTGTGCTGACAGCTCAGAGCCTGGAAGCTGCTCCAGATTCTGTCTCCCTCTCTCTCTGCCCCTTTCCTGCTCACGCTCTGTCTCTCTCTCCTTCAAAAACACACAAACGTTAAAAGAAGAACATCCCCTCAGGGGAAGGGACGAATCTACCGTCGAGATCACCCTCGACCGTGGTTCTATCGTCCCAAGTACGTGTGTCCCCGTCGCGGGGACAACCAGAGGACCAGCGACCGTGCCCCGCGCTTACCCAGGGCGAGCTTGGCCATCTGCAGGCTGTTGGTCCAGGACTCCTTGATGGCGGGCGTGAACGTATTGAACACGGCCGTGAAGAACGTGGGCCGCCCGGACCTGCCAGGGACAGGGAGGGGCGTTCACCTCACGCGGCACGCTGCTCCCGGGAGAGCACGCCCGAGGCCGGCCGCCCGGCGCCATCAGCGGACCACGAGGGCGGGCTCCGTGACAAAGGGCCGGTCCCCGGGCGAGCAGGCCCCCTGCGGGGTCACTGCTAACCTGTCCTGCCTCCCCGGCAGCTGCAGCTGGATCCTGCAACAGTCCGCGGCCCTGATCTCCTCTTCCTTCTTCAGAATGAGCCTCTGCAAACCCGACGTCCAGTCGTGGGCGACCGACTGGTTCAAGTTCTGCACAGGAGACACACGCACGTGTTACACGTGTTAAAAGGGGGGGCCCGACGCCCAGGACGAGGGCAGGAGGCCGGGTCAGGAGAGGTCAGGGGCGACAGTAACACTCGCGTCGGATTCCACACACGAGCCCCGGGGCCCAGGCGGCCTGGCGGCCTGGCCGAGACGTTTCTAAGGGGAACTGCTGCTCAAGTCCACGCGCAAAGGAAGGACAGCGACCCTGAGTCCCGCCCCCGCCCCCCCGAAACGGGAGGAAACACGCCGTACTTCTCCCCTCCGCTGGGACCCAGAGGCGCGGCCACTCTGACGAGGACTTCGCGGTGACAGAAGACCTGTGAGTCCCGCGGCTCCGGCCGTTACCTGGTAGTGTCCCTGGAGGCTCCCGATGAGCTGAGAGATCTGGCCGACGACGTTCAGGTCGTGCAGGAGGCTCTGCAGGTCCCGGTGCAGCTGCCCCGGCCCCACGCACACCTGGCCTGCAAGACAAGCAGCGGCGCGGCTCTGAGGCCGCGTCGGCGCCCGCGCTGGGGGAGGAGGCACGGCCATGCAGACTCCGGCGATTCAGAAAGTTTTTACAAAGTGGGTACCTCCAAGCATTTGGTGGTTTTTCCTTTTCTAACTTTTAATCGTGGAATGGTTTCAGACTCAGAGGAAAGACGCAGTCACGCACACCCTTCACCCAGCGCCCCGGGAACCACACGGACAGGGCACCGCCGCGTGACCGGCAGCCCCCCACTCACGGCATCTCGTGGCCGTGCACCCGATTCGTGCTCCCACACGCACTCGGCTGCTGCCGTCTCCTGAACTCCCCTCCAGTCTGGGCCCGTTCCTCGGGCATCTTCCACGACCTCGGCTTCGTGACCCCAGCCGGTGCGTGGTTCCGTGGCACATCTCACGCTCTGGGTCCGATGGACAGTTTGCCACTCTGGGTATTCTCTAGGCATTGTCGAGGTCGGTGCTGTGAGAGGCATCTAGAAATGACATCGAACCCAAACCAAATTTCCAATAACCAGGGTCATCCGACATCAGAATGGCTCCTCAGTGCACTGTCACTAACGTGCAGAACAAGGTCACAGACAGGACTCTCGCTGGGTGAGGAAGGTCTCCGGGGCCAGGCTGTGTTTCCCCCGTCGGATCCCAGCAGCAGGACTCAGGAGCCCCTCCAGGAGAACCCGAAGCCTGTCCCCCTCACTCTCACGTGCGGCAGGGACAGGTGCGCCTTCCCGCCCACGTCGGTACCACGCTGACATGCACGTCTGTAGTGTGCATGGACTGCACGTCCTGTCTCTACTGTACACCTGTGACATCGTGTGTCCCCTCCAGAGTGACAGCCGGGCACCTGTGTGGGTTCTGCCTGTATGTGGACCATGACAGCGTTTTTCCATCAGCACAAACCCCAGCCCGTCCACTTCTCCAGTATTTTCTTTCCTCTGTCAAGAAGTAGCACGCTTCCCACTGCTTAACGGGAAGGGAGACTGAGCGGGATTTTAAATCAGGGGACCGTGTGGAGCTCCCTCGATGCTCCAGCACGAATGACTACGACATGGGTGGCGGCTGCCTCTGACCTGCAGGAGGACCCTGCCACCACGGGAGTCCGAGGAGGGTCAGCCATCCGTTAACAGCCTGACCATAGTCACCATCACATGACCTCAGTGTTGGGGAAAATCCGGCAAACGTTCCCATACGGAGGAGCCGAAGGCGTCGGGAGTACTTCATGGACCTTCTGCACGCGTGGGGAGTCTGCACACACTTCGGCGGCAGAACCTGCATGGCGGGCGTGCAGATCTGAAGGTCCTGTGAGGCCATCACGGGGCAGTTCAGAGACCAGAACTCACCGAGAACTCCAACTTCTGCCTCAATAATGAGGACACTTGTGCATGACTGGGTGAGGCCCCCAGAGGCCCCTACTCTTCATGGGGCAGGAAATACCGTGGGCGCTCAGAGGAGGTGGTGGAACTGGGAAGGAGGGATGGACCGCTCCCCCGGGTCAGCGGGGCCTCCCTGCCCAATGCCTTCTGGAGAGAGGGCATCCTGCTTGGGCGCCAGGACCACAGGGCCCCGCGGCCACCCGCCATCACCACTGCAGGGTCCCAGCAGGTGGAGTAAGGCGGGACACGGGGCGGGAGGGAGGGCCCGGCTCGGAGGGAAGGAAGCCAGCCGTCTAGCTGGGTGGGGGGGGTTCTTACACTCCATCCATAGTTAGGGGTTAACTCCAATTTTTTAAACCGAACCTAAGGGGTAAACCCAACAATGTCAACGTGCTTTCCACAACGGCCACAGGTACCCGCACTTGAAACGTGGCGCCGGCACGAAGGGAAGGGCGCGAGCAGGAGTGATCTCCAGGCCTCTGGACACACAGACCACGGTCTCCTCGGTGCGTCCTCCACCAGCGGTCACCCCCGCAAGCGCTGGGGTCAGCGCACCCTGACCGTGTCGGGGAAGCCCCGGGGAGGCCACAGTGCTCCACTGCGGGCACAGCCAGGTGCTGTTCAGCGCGCCCAGAGCTCGGTCCTCAGGGTGCAGAGGCGGAAGGAACACATTTAGGGCGATGCTGGAAAGCGGTTGCAGCTTGTGCTGAAAGCAGGATTCTGGCTACGAACGAACGGTGTGGGGCCATGTCGGGCTGACGCGGTCCCTGCTGACGGCCACGTGTTACCTGTCCCCGGCCGAGGACGCAGACACAAGACGTGGGAGTTTCCCGGACAGGTCGTAGCTGCCGCCCAGGGGGAGACTGACGGGACAGGCGCTGGGCTGCTGTCTGTGACGGGGGCCGGGGGCCCCTCCACCCTCCAGGGGTGCACAGGGACCAGGAGACGGCCGCCGTGCGGGAACGCCCCACCGCGTCCCGGGCCCCCAGCACCACGGCACGGCAGGTGGCTGCTGTCACCACGGCGGTCAGGGACCCGTGCCTTCCTCCGTGGCAGCATTTGCCCTCAAAGGTGCTGTGCTTTTCAAATCACTGAAGTCTCACTAGAGTAGGCTCCTCCCTCCTCTCCTCTGACCTTCCGGACACTTCTGGCTGCTTGCTCAGGAGTGAGCACAAGGAGGCAGCAGGAGGGGCTGACGTGTCACAGGTACCGTGTGGTTCCACCCACAGGTGACGGTCGCGGCTGCTGTCAAGGTCGGGCAGGCACCAAGACACGGAGGGGGGCATGACAGAGGGGGAGCACGGGATCGGCCCCTCACCCCTCGAGGCCCCGCCTGGCGCACGGAACCAACCCCAGGAATCCACGGCTGGCCCTCGGCTGCGAGGATCGGCCCCACGCCCCAGCCCAGGGGCTTCTGCGGGACACAGCCTTCCGAGGCATAGTTGGCGGTTCTTCTTTTTTTTAGAGAGAGAGAGAGAGAATGGGCGAGCGAGCAGGGGAGAGAGGCAGAGAATCTTCAGCAGGTTCCATGCTCATCACGGACCCCGACAAAGGGCTCGATCCCACGACCCTGAGATCAAGACCTGAGCTGAAACCAAGAGTCAGATGCTCAGCAGACTGAGCCCCCCAGACACCCCCCGTTTAGGGTTTTCCCAGCACAGCCGCCATCCCCGGAGGGCCGGAGCTGGGTTCCGGCTCACCGGATAAGGCTCACCGCTGTGCATTCACTTCCGTTCCAGAACCACAGCCACGTTCTGTTTACTCGTCCCGCTTTGCTGTGTTTTCAGTTCACTGTCCGCTCCTGACCCGCCCCCCTGCTGTTCGCGGGATGTCCCTCCTCCTCAGAATTCACAGAATTTTGGGTCTCAGCTTATGACAGCAAAGACAGGACCGTGTCCCTGGTTCTGGACGCCGTGCCCACTGCCGGAGGCCCTGCCTGCAGCCGGCCTGCACTCGGAGCAGACCTCACCGGGCCACCGGGCCGACGCCCCAGTGAGGGGAGGGTACACTGGGCCGGCGAGGATGGTGGCCGCCCTTGGTCTCTGTAGAGGTCCTGATGGCAGGCGGGAGGGCCGGGTTGTCCCCTGGAGTTGCCATCCTGCCCGCGCTGCCCTGGACAGGGCCGGGCGCCCCGTTCCCTCAGGGGTTTCCATTTGCAGAGTCCACTGCGGCCCCATGAGAAGCCGCGAGGCGCCAGGTGCTGGTCCCACAGCCGCACAGGAGGCCTGCCCTGCGGCTCCCTGAGGACGGGCAAGTCAGCTGGTGACTCTCCCCCTCACCTTCCGGGACAGCGACGGGACAGTCCCACACGGCCGCACACGCACCGGGAGCACTTGCTCCGTGCTCCCGGGAACATGGTCGGCCGGCACCCCCCTCTCCCAACGTCTGAAGACCTTCTCCTTCGGGCGTGTCCAGAAGAGGCAAAGCAGGTCCCTTCCAGGGGACACCCCCCCTCCCCAGCTCCACTGAGCACAGGTCCCCGAAAACTGGGGGTGCCCTGGAGTCCACTGGTGAACAGAACTGAGGCTGTAAGGACCCTACGTGAGAACAACACTGGGCGCCTGGGGGGCTCAGTCGGTTAAGTTTGTGACTCTTGATTTAGGCTCAGGTCATGATCTCACGGTTCGTGAGTTCGAGCCCACGTTGGGCTTTACACTGACAAAGCGGAGCCTGCTTGGGATTCTCTCCCTCCCTCCCTCCCTTCCCCTCCCCAGCTTGTGCATGTGGTCGTGCTCAATCTCTCGAAATAAATAAGAAAAAAAGAGAAAAGAACACCTGGTTTGTGGTGACAGGGAAGTCCGTATTCCCGTGAACTCACTCTCAGACAGGCTGCGAGGAACCCCACCGTCCCACAGGGGCCGGAGGCGGGAACGGTGGCTCTGGGCACACCAGCCCCAACTCACAGCATCGGTGAAGACTTTTCAGTCACCCCACGACAAGGCATGCGATTCTACTAAACAACTTCACAAGGTCTGTTTTGTGCAGCCAACCCGTGGCGTCCCGAGGATGCTTGCACACACTGGCAGGCTCCCCCTGCAGGTCCCTGGCCGGGAGGGCAGGCATCACGCTGCCACAGCGCCACAGGTGACAGGGATGAACATGGCAAAGCCTGTGCATGTCCTGCTCGGGGCTCTTCCGGGCACGAGGCGTGTGCGGCTCCCGGGGCCCAGGACGGCGGCCGCGCCGGCAGCTCCAGGTGGGACGGGGCCTCCCGGCAGCAGCTCCCGGGGCCCAGGGCGGCGGCCGCGCCGGCAGCTCCAGGCAGCGGTTGCCAGGCAGGAACGCCCACACTCCGTCTCCACCACTGAATAACAGCCCAAACTCTCCGGGGCTGGGATTCAGAGCAGAGTCATTCCAACAGCAGGAGAGTCCCGTGGCTGTCCACGGAGCACCGTCATCCACTTTGCGTCTCAAAATAATTGAGGGATGACAAATGCAAGAGAATCAGAAGGAGCAGAAGCCGCGTGGGCGCATCTGAAGCCGTTCTATAAAAACCCTGAGCCACGGGACCGCTGCACTGTGACTCGTGGACGGGACAGGGTTTTATCTGCATGAAAACTGGCCGCTCGCAGGCGCAGGCTAGGGCAAAGGAGACGGAAGCTTCGAATTTGCTGCCTGTGGACTCACTTCCTGGCCCCAACAGCAGACTGCCCTCATTCCTGGGTGCGTCTGGACCGGGCAGGGAGCTTCCCCGCAGCCGGACATGCCGGTGACCGTGTCCCCTGCCCGCACCTCCGGAACTCGGGAGCCCAGACCCCCTGCCCAGAAGCCTGACACCGCCCCACAGAAGTCGGACTTGAGTTCGATCTTCTAACACACACGGGATTCGCACATTTTAATCTGTTAAAAAAAATTATCTTTAATCTAGAAGGCATTCAAAACCCAACACACATTTACTGCACACCTTTTCAGAGGTCAGAGAGAAAACTGAAATCCCCCCCCACAGGACTGAGGTCCACACAGCAAAGATGCACCCCTAAACCAGGAACCAAGCAAACAGCCGCTCCCGCAGACGTGCATGTGTGGGGCCCCCTGAACTGCAGACTCGCGGCCCACTGGCCCCCTGGCTCTGGACAGTGTCTGTCCACGGGGCACTAGCAAGTTAATGCCCACTGCCCACGCAACGGGGTGAGCCGTACTGTAGGGGACACCATGATAAAAACAGTAACGCCGCAACAGGGAACACGTCCAACACAGAACTGACGTCACCGAACGCCAGTGTCAGGAAACTGGGACACCAGGTGGGCAGTGACCCTGCAAGGCACGGCCTTCCCCAGACTCCAGGGTCACAAACACTGCTCCCTGGAGGCCTTCCCATCTGGAAAGCTGCGTCCAGCAAATTCCCAACCAAACCCTACTCTGGCCACAAATCTGTTGACGATGGAAGATCCCTCCATGGACAGACGGACACGTTAACCGTCTCCCCTAGAGACGCTGGTGTCAGCTAACGTTCCCAGTCACCTTCACTCTGCTCTTCATTGTTCCGGGGAACAGTGATTAGCAGGGATGTGTTTTCCTTCTCTGACCCAATGCTTCGTTCTCCTGGGGTTCCACCGCACGTTTAACAGAAGCCACGAGAGCCAGAGGGTCCCAGGGGGAAGGGGGACCCAGGGCCCCCACCCCGAAGCAGCATCTCAGAGTCCAAAGTCCACGCGGCTCCGCACTGACCCGTCTTGGAGCCCTCCCTGCGACACAGCATTCCCTAGGACGCCTGGGGGCGCAGTCGGGGCGCAGTTGGTTCAGTATCCGACTTTGGCTCAGGTCACGATTCACAGTTCGTGGGTTTGAGCCAAGTGTCAGGCTCTGTGCTGACAGCTCAGACCCTGGAGCCTGCTTTGGGTTCTGTGTCTCCCCCCTCTCTGCCCCTCCCTCATTCACACTGTATCTCTTTTTCAAAACAAGTACTTCTAAGAAGCATTAATATTTAATATAAGCCTCATTCCATGTGCAAAAAGGCTTGCTGCAAGTCCCCATTCGCTGTACTTTATGTGTTCCCCAGCTCGGGCAGAGGCCAGCAAGTGAGTGAAACTCAGCCAGGCTTTACTTGGATTGAAGGCGCGGGGAGGAGAAAGTCATGAATCTATGCTAAGTCCAAAATCGACAGTCCAAAGACCGTTTAGTAATAACCACCACACAGGCGGTGAAGCGCTGCTGAAGTTATCAGGACACGCTTGGCTCGTCTCACCTGGTCAGGTGCGCAGCCCAGCACCCCCTCCACAAGGAGCCTCGGGAAGAAAGGCGCCCCGAGCTGGTCCAGGCAGAGCCGAGCCTACACCTAGGTCCACACGCTCGAGGATGGCCTGGCTGGGAACTCAGTGCACACCCAGGAGACAGGAGCCAGGGCCCTAACCGCTTGCGTGGAAAATGCAGAACCGGCCAGAAATCACACCTGGGGAAGCTGAACGCACCCACGTGATGGGGCCTCCCCACAAGCCCAGCGGGTCCCCACCGGTGGGGACAAGCTCAGAGATGAGGGTCCCCCGGGCTTATCTGTCTACACTTGTCGGCCAACATAAAATACAGGCGCCAAACACGGCATCAGCCAACAGCCTGCCCATCTACCTGGGGCCTTGGATTCATGTTGAGGCCAAGGAAACCGAGTCTATTAGGTTGGTGAGGATGCCAGCCCGCGACGCACGAGCGCGTGAGCAGAAGTGTCACTCACTTGGCTTAGCGTTGGCGACGACGGCCAGGCTCTCGGGCGGGTGCGCCGGGGGACACCTGTTTTCTCCAGCGCCTTCATTACTGCCGTACTCTATCACCTCCACGTGGCCGAGGGGGACACTCCACTTTAACAGGTACCTTCGGGGGCTCGAGGCGATCGTGCTGCTGTCCGAGGTGCTGAAACAGGGTTCTTTTATGATTAATTACATGCATGAGTCCTGATACGTTCTATCCCTCAAATACTCCAGGAAGTGACATCTGCCATCATTGAAACATCCTGCTTCTGACTCCCTTACAAACAGTTACCACTTGGTTCCAGAACGATGCCTCCCGTGAGACGAGAGGGCAGGGGCTCTCCACTGTCTAACCCAGGAAAGCGGAGAACACGGGCACCGATCTCCCAGAAAGCTCTGTTTCCCGCAAAAGCTTAGCGGGAATGAGCTGGATGATCCCTGAAGACTACTTGAGCAAAGATGCTCGTAAATTCGGACAATTCTGTTATCAGGAAAGACCTCCTACATGCACAGATACACTGGTCATTTCGTTTGCGTGAACCTGAAAGTTCCTGGCACTCTTGCTTGTAGCATAACCATTTTAATAAAACTAAATCATGTCGTCATACTCACGTCTAAAATACTTTTTGACTGTGGGGGCGCCTGGGTGGCTTAGTAAGTTGAGCACCTGACTTTGGCTCAGGTCATGATCCTTGGGCTCAGGGAGTCAAGCCCTGCATCAGGCTGTGTGAGCCTGGGGCCTGCTTGGGATTCTGTGTCTCCCTCTCTGTCCCTCCCTTGCTTGTGCTCTGTGTCTCTCTCTTTCAAAAATAAACATTAAAAATTCTTTTTTCACTTATTGACTATGTAGGAATTAAAAAAAAAAACCCATGACCTTCACAGATAATTTTCTTCTTTGGCTGTAAAAGGAAAGATGCATGCAGAGAAACACACGCACCCCCATTCAGTTAGGTGGGAAATGCCAGCGCAGACACCTGCGTGACCACCCCCCATCCAGGCTGTAGGGCTGCCAGCACCCAGGCCCTCCGTGTGACCAGGAAAGCCCCGCTCCTCCAGAAGCAATCAGTGTTCTTACTCCCAGTTACAATCAGTTTGCTTTCTTCGAGAGTTTTTTTTCAATCAAAATATACACAGGAATAAGCAAAATGTCAGAGAGCATGCTTTCCACTGAAATCTTTGACGTGTTGGGAGTCAACCACTATCGAAGTTCCCAGACCCCTCTCTGCTATGAGAGGGTTTGCTTTTCTACTTGCAGTCCACATCAGAAGGGGGAGGAGGCAGAGCTCAGACACTGGTCAGAAACCAAAGATTGTGCATCCTAAGAATCAGACGTGCTTTATATTTTGTAATGGAGGCGTTCATGAACTTGACCTCAAATTTCTACTCATCCTGTTTGAATCCATAATCTTCACTCCTACAGAAGTTTGAGATCTCGATGTTCTGAGGTGATCCAGGGGTCTCCTGGGGTTGTTTTATCATCTCAGTCAGAGCAAGGGGGGGCCCCCTTCACCACCTTCCGGGACAGTCACTGAGAACATGTCAGTGGGAACTGAACTATTCCTCTTGACACACTTTGTAAAAAGGTGTCAAAACTCGGGACCCATGCCACAGCCCGGGGCATGATTCTCTTAAGATAGAGACCCGGTAGTCAGCACAGCTAAATCATTTTTAAGGATTTATCCATTTCTACCCAGTTTGAGATTTTTAAAACGACATAAAATTTCAAAGAACCACAAGGACATGGATCCTTTGGCAGATCACACACACCTGGGCTGCCTACGAGCCGCTGTGTGATGCCACGTGGCGGGCGGCCCTCCCACTACAGACAAAGGCTGCTTACGAGCAGCAGATACACTGGACAGGAAGCACCCACATCTGCACTGCGCCGAGCTGCCTACAGAGTCACTTCCCCATGTGACCTCATCTTCCACGCCTGCAGCTCGCGGGGCAGGCGGGGGCCGTCTGGTGCAGCCTCGCCCACTGCTGGTGAGGGGAAGGTGGACTGGCTTCACCTGGGGATGGGGGAGGGGGCGCTCCTCGGACAGGTAAGCCCGGAAACCATCCTGCTAACCATGTGCCACTAGCTTGCGTGTTGCAGGATGGGAAACCAGGAGTGGAGAGGTCTCGCAGGGGAGACGCACTCCGCAGGCCTCTCTGGCACATCCGGACCTGGCACGTGCTTCAGGAAGCACGGACGCCACTGGCCGCTGCTTCCTACGCGTGGGCGAAGGCAGTGACTGCTCCCAGGGGTCAAAGTGTGACCACGGCAAACTCGATAAAGCCTGAGCCACCGATAGGAATGAAGCAAACAAGACTCTTGACAAAGGAGGTGGTCATTTAAAATGGGTAGATTTTCCAGGGGCGCCTGGGCAGCGCGGTCAGTGAAGCGCCCAACCCTTATTTTCGGCCTAGGTCACGATCATACGGTTTCGTGAGTTCGAATCCCATGTCAGGCTTTGCGCTGGCAGCACGAAGCCTGCTCAGGACTCTCTCTCGCTCACACACTCTACTCTGTCCCTCTCCAACTTGTACTGTCTCCGTCTCTCTCAAAATAAATAAGTAAACTTAAAAAACTAACATAAAATAAAATCGGCAGATTTCCCAGGCCTACCTTGCAGCTGCCTCAAAGCAGGGACGGCCACAGAGGAGCTGCGCACCACGCCTGGCCCTGAGCTCAAGGGTCTGATGAGGGTCCTGGGCGGGACCCGCACGGAGGTCCCAGGGATGGCTGGCTGCTCCACCATTAGGAGCATGGGTGTGAGGCTCAGTGAGATCAGGCAGTTCCCGGAAGGCGGGGCTGGAAGCCGGCGGGGCTGCGTGAGCCCCTAGAGACGGCCTCGCGGCTGCCCGCTGCACCCCCTCAGCCGTGCGCTCCCGGCTCCCGCTGGGAGGGGAGGACCTCACTGTCCCCCCGGCCAGTCTCCCCGCTGCAAACACAGACGGTGGACGACCTCAAGCCGGCAGGGGTTCTGCAACCGCATCCCAAGCCCCCGAGCGGCATGAGCTGGCTTGGGGCCTGGGCGTGAGCGACTTTACTAAATGCCGAGCGTTAGGCTCAGAGCACGCCGCTCTGCCTCAGCTCCCTCCCAGCCCACCTCTACGTGTAACTTCTCACGCTGCCAGCCAGCCACAATATTCCGGGTGTTGGCAAGCAGGGTTGTTTTACTGCTTATTTTTCAGAGAGAGAGAGAGAGAGTGAACAAAGGAGGGGCAGAGAGAGAGACATAGAACCCGAAGCAGCTCCAGGCAGTGAGTCGTCAGCACAGAGCCCAACGCGGGACTTGAACCCATGGACCTCGAGATCATGATCTAAGCTGAAGTCAAATGCTCAACCGACTGAGCCCCCAGGCACCCCGACACTGGGCCCCACTCACCCTAAGCTTGTTTGGGGCCTGGCCCCCCGCAATCACGGGAGAGGGGACGAAGAGGTGCACAGACCAGCGCAGAGTGAACGGGAGCGATCCCGAGTCGCCACTCGGCTGGGACGCGCCCCACACGCCAGCGTGAGGTACCCGTGGCCGCGGCGGCGCTCACCGTGCACTGACCGTGGCGCACATCAACACATCGCTCAGCATGAAGACCCGACGCTCCTTGGTTTTAACGACCTCTCCTCGGTCGTTGTAGACGGTTTCGATCATGTCGTCAGACCGCACGAGGTACCGATGCCCGCTGCTGAGAAGCTGAACATTCAAGGTCACGCTCAACACAGTCCCCACGATCAAGTTCATCAAAAGAAGAAAAAAGGTGAGCAAAAGTCTTGCAAAATACAGGCATATAAAGCGTCAGCATTTACACATTTTCCTCACGGAGAATCCACACACTTCCACGCCCACCTTAGGTGGACCCTACGAAGAGCTCAGAAAGGGGCTTTTTTTTTTTAACCGAATAGTTATAGAGACAGCGTTTGTGGTTATCCTGAACAGCGAGAGTAGCCTAACCCTGCCCAGCAAGGAGGGCTCATTTGTGCCCACCGGCATTCACCACACTCCTTCTCTTCAGGCGGCGTGCCCGCGTATCTGCTCCCTCCCCCACACACCGCCATCACACCTGGCCCCCCTCGGCTACTTATAACAGCACGTCACCAAGAATGTCTGTAAGTGCAGGAGTTACTCGGTGGCCCTCCTCTTCCCAGAGTAACATGATTAAGAAAACGTCTTTGCATCTTGTGATGCGCCATGTTTTATTTCACTGAGCCAAACGCATTACCCTTGGTCCTTTGGAGAGGTGTTTTGTATTAATTAGTAAAACAAGGTCAGTCGTATAGAAGTCAGACTTATTATAACAATTCGGCCCAAAAGGACATCTGGAATCCTCAGCCCAGACGATCAATAGTGTATTTGGATTCTAAATCGACAGCGGCCGAGCCATTTACCTATCCTTGACGCACTCACAGGGGTGACGGGGCCGTGTGCACAGGTAAGGAGCCGGCAGTGAGTGGCCCAGCACGGACCGCTTCCTTGGCCGCCTGGGCTTACCCGGGGCCGCACAGCTTCGCAAACACTCTGTGACCACAAGCGAGCATGATTCCAAACAATGAGAGCTATCGTTTAATGCGATTTTTGGTTCCTAGAAATTCCTATGTAAACCACTTAGAACATCAAGAAAAACCTGTTCCTCAAAAGGTAAAACAGTAAAATTCTCATAGTTAAACTCTGAGTGTCACCATCTGGTCAGAAATTACCCTTTATGACAGGTGACATCAGCAACGATGCCTACGCCAGGTAATCACTTAACACAGCTCCTGCCGATAAACCCCGCCCGTGGGCCGGAGCCCTACGTAACTAGGGTGAGGCCCACATAAAACCAGCCTGCCCTCGCAGGGAAAGGGCTTGTGAAAGAGAGGAAGCCGTGCTCTGTCCCAGAACTGTTAACACAGCTCAGTGTTCGCACAGACAGGTAAGAATGTATGCAACACTGACTTTTTTGCGACCATCTAAAAAGGAAATACCACATCCTGGCACAGAGATTCAGCTCCAGGAGCTGAAGGGAAGCTCCATGGGGGTCCCGGACCCATCGGTGGGTCTAATAACCGTGGGAGCCCCTTCCCCGAGAAAACGTGCCATGACCCGCCTGAGCTCCCCACCGACCTGCACGGCAGGGCTCTGGGCCCGGGAGTCACTGCAAAGCGTCCACGAGATTAGTAGCAAGCGGCTGAAACACGGACGGCTTGTTAGTACAACGCAAACCGAATCCCAGCCCAGAGCAGGACGCCTCGGTCAACCTTGTTCAGGTATCTCTCGTTGATGGCCTTGGCGACGTGCTTGATCTCACAGCGCTGGTCAGCGTCTCTTTTCCTCTCGTTGAGCTTCTCCGCTAACGTCTCCAGCTCCGTCAGCGCCATCTGAAGGGGCAGCCGGTCAGGGTGTCCTTTGGACGTATTCTTCAGCATGTCCTTGGGGAAAGGACACTCGGTGAGAAGGGGATGCGTGTGTGCTGGTGCGGGGCACCGACGGCGGCACACGCACGCTTCCGGCCGACACCGAGTGGCTCACGAGCTGGCGGCCGGGCAGCTATTTGTGGGGGAATGAAACGCGCACAGGGGCCAGGACGACAAGCTGGACGATTCACCGTCTGGCTCAGCACTGGAGTGGCTCCTTTTGCAAAGACAAACACTGCTCGGTGGCTTTGCTGATGGAGAAAACCAGCGTTTTCCAACAAAGAGCGTCATAAATTCAAGCACGTCACATTTTGTTTTCTTTATAGTTTATTGTCAAGTTGATTTCATATAGCACCCATGCTCACCCCACAAGTGCCCTCCTCCGTGCCCATCACCCCCCTTTCTCTCCCCCCTCCTCCATCAGCCCTCAGCTTGTTCTCAGGATTCAAGAGCCTCTCATGGTTTACCTCCCTCCCCCTCCCCAACTATTTTCCCCCTTCCCCTCCCCCAGGGTCCTCTGTTAGGTTTCTCCTGTGACACTTATGAGCGACACCTATGGTATCTGTCCTTCTCTGCCTTCCTTCACGTAGCCTGACACCCAGAGTTCCATCCACGTCACTACGAATAAGCATGCGACATCTTAGAAACGCCCCGTCCCTGCAACGGGGGTCAAGGTTACCGCTGGACTGTTTCTCTCAACGGAGTGGGACCCACGGACCCAGCCCCACACTCAGGTCCACGTACTTTGTTTCGACAGGTCCGATCCTGAATGCCAAGTGGGCACCGCTGCGGGTGCACCCCGACTTCCCCGTACACGGCAGGGTCTCACCCCACCCTGGGCACCCCGACCCTGCTGAGAGGGGCCAGACACCTCTGTCCATGTCCATAGGGCCACAAAGGGATGAGGGTGCAAGGCGGGGAGTGACAACATGGCCACCAACAGAATGAGGCCACTGCATCAAACAGAGAAGTCTTTCAAGAGTGACATCTAAGTGACAGTCACCATTCTGTCCCCTTGGTCTCACACAGGGCCCAACCGTTCCCCAGCGTGCTCACACAGACGGCGTGCTGACCTCTGCAGAAGGAGGCGGGCGTGCCTGGAAGCGCCCCTCGGCGCCAGCCGGGCCCTCCGCCTGGCCTCCGGACGCCAACGCCCGCTTAACCTGTGCTCGGATTCAACAGCGCCCTCGTCTTCTAAACCTGCTTTTTGTTCTTCAACAGAAAGAACAGAACGCTGCACAAATGATGAAATACGTCCAGTCTGAACAAACAACATGCTGAGCTACACATCTGTCTCCCTGCGAGTCACACCCGATCCCGGCAAGGGAAGTGAGCAGGCTCAGGACAGGCTCTGGCTCTGCCATCCCTGTGGCGGTGTCCGCCTGCGGCCAGCGCACCATCAGGACACGCCGCAGGGAGGACCTCCAGATGCCAGCACGGAACCACGTGAGGGAAGAGGGAGTCTGTCGTCCTCTCCTGACTGTTAACTCATTCGGGGACAACACGGGACAGAAGACGGGAGCGGGATACACGAGACCAGAACCCACAGGCCCAGGAGAGCGGCGGATCAGCGGGGAGACGGGAGGGCAGGAAGCACCTCAGTCCCCAGGCAGTCCCTCCCTGCTTGGTGACAGGGACTCAGGAGGGGGGGAGGGATGGCACAGGCCGCTGTCCTCCAGCTCCTGGGCACAGAGGGTGGACCGTTTCCCCTCCAACCCTGCACCCGACCTGGACTTGGCAGAAGAGGGTGGATTCCTTTCTGCCCCGGGGAGTCCAGCCCCCTCCCCCATGCACAGGAGCTCAGGCAAGGGCGGCGGCGCCACACCGGCTCAGGCCCCACCCCTCCCCGCTCCGTGTCCTCACCTGCAGCAGGAGGATGAACTGCGGGAACCGCTGGATGGGCTTCATCATCAGGCTGTAGAGTGTGACGCGGTCGGGGCTGCACTCCTGGCACTGCTGTGGGGAGAAGCCTCCGTGACCTGCGCTGCGGGGGCCCTGCGGGACCAGGGCCGCCCTCCCCGCCCAGCACAGACGCCTCAGCAGGGCGCCGGCCAGCCATCCGGAGCGTGCGCCCCCAACTTCACTATGGGTAGCTTCTAACCACCCCGCACCTCATACACCAGCACAGGCGAGCCCCTGTTGACGTCTGAGCCGGCCGAGCCTGGATTCCCAAATGAAACGTCCCACTTTGTCATTCAATGCTTTCAGGACCTGGGGGCACCTGGGGGCTCAGTTGGGTAAGCGTCAGACTCTTGTTTCGGCTCAGGTAACGATCTCACTGTTTTGTAAGTTAGAGCCCCGCATCTGTCCTGAGCATAGAGCTTTCTTGAGACTCTCTCTCTCTTTCTCCCTCTCTCTTTCTCTCTCTCTTTCCCTGGCCCTCCCCATCCAAAATAAATAAACTTTTAAAAAGTTTTTAAAAAAGAAAAAAAAGCCACCTCTAATGAATGCCAGACAGTGTTTATCTGTTTACGAATTCATTTAATCCTCTGAGGACTGAGTTCGTTTCTGGAATCCTACAATCACCTGAAAAGTGCACTTCCAGAAACAGAAGAAAAGGGAATCACAGAACCCCATATGGGAGTCGCAAGGACCCGAACAGTAGCCTGCCCATGCCCCAGGGCGAGATCTCATGGTGGTCCTGGTCCCTCCCACGTTCGTGCCCAACCTCCCTACTAAGGTTCAGCTGTGGGTGTGGGGGTGTCCCTGGGTCTGTCCTGTCTGAGCTGGCCCAGCTGAGGGCCGCCTAGGCCCTGGACCCGCCTCTAGGCCTGGGACGGAAGCTCCACCAGGCTGGGCCATTTGCAAACCTGGGTGGGCTCTCCGGCTCTCTCCAGCCGAGGGGGCTGTGTGGTCGGATGGCCGAGGGAGGGCTCAGCCCCCTCCCCCGACACCAGTTCTCCGGCTTGACCAAGTCACCAGAATGTGGGGGCTGTGGCTGGCTCCCCCGCTGGGATGTCAGATACGGCCCCCAAGACAGTTTCAACCTCCTCCAAGGAAGGAAAAGTTTGAATGGCCCGCATTTTCTTCCCCGGGAGAAGAAACGCTGTAGTTTGGAAAGACCACTGGGCACCTAGGCCCCCAAGGCTGGGACTGATTTAATCCCTCAACAAACTGTGCCCGGAGGATGGAAATAATTCAGCCTCGATCAAACTGTGGTCGGTTTCTGTGAGAATAGTTTCCGCGTTCAACCACTCCCAGTGAGCCTGAGCTTCGAGAATACGGTTCAAGTAACAGGAAGAAACTCTGGCTCCAGTGTCACGATGGGAATTGGAGCCTCATGCAGGCGAGGTCTGGGCTGGGCTGGGTGGCAGTCCACTGGGTGGCTGTCTGCGTTGGGTGGCCCTCTGGGCTGCATGGGGTCCAGGCTGGGTGGTGGCCTGGGCTGGGTGGCCCTCTGGGCTGCCAGGGGTCCAGGCTGGGTGGCGGTCCGGGCTGGGTGGCCCTCTGGGCTGCGGGGGGTCCAGGCCATGTGGCAGTCCAGGCTGGGTGGCCCTCTGGGCTGCGGGGGGTCCAGGCTGGGTGGCAGTCCGGGCTGGGTGGCCCTCTGGGCTGCCGGGGGTCCAGGCTGGGTGGCGGTCCGGGCTGGGTGGCGGTCCAGGCTGGGTGGCCCTCTGGGCTGCGGGGGGTCCAGGCCATGTGGCAGTCCGGGCTGGGTGGCCCTCTGGGCTGCGGGGGGTCCAGGCTGGGTGGCGGTCCGGGCTGGGTGACTGGCCGCCATGAGCGTCGGACAGGGATCCTATCAGTTCTGTGCTCAGCAAGCCCCGCCGGCCCCACACTAAACACCCCGGGTCAACATCCCCCAGCAGGAAGCGCACGACGTCCAAGGCAGACACGCCCGGGGAGGGTAGACCTCTCCGCCCGGCACCAGAGCCCCACGGGGGGCTCATCCTTGAGGTCGGCTCACTGCTCTGCCTTGAAGGGGGCCAGAGAGCTCCCCCCACATCCCGAATGTTCGGCCTGCTGCTCCTGATACCACACTCAAGGACGAAAGCCAAAGGCCGCTTCCTGGGGTTCTGACCCTCACTCTCTGACTGTCCACGTCTCTGCGCTTCCAAGGACGTGCGGACGAAGGTTGTCTTCAAAAAGCCATGGCTCCGCTGAGACTTTATCTGTTTCCGGCACCGACCCGACGTCTTGGTGCCAAAATCTTTGCAACGGGACACGCTGAGAGGCAAAGTTTGGTAAAACTCCGCCACGAAGTATTTTCACGCGGCACCCGTTATCAGAGGGTGTAGAGCCGAAACGCAACGGCAGTGAGTGCTCACCTTTAAAAACTCAAGGAAGGCGGGCTTTGTGGCGCACGTTTTCTTGAGGATTGCCACGGCCGTGCTGAAGTTATTCACGTACTCGCTGTAGGCGTCCAGCACCATGGACTTGGAAAACTGAAACGCCAGAGAAAATTGAGAAATATCAGGAAGGCACAGAGCCCAGACCCTCCCCCTTCCGCACAGGATAAAGGGTTTGAAACCTCCCGTAAAAACCACGTCTCACGCCCCGTGAAGTTTCCACAGGACACACTTCGTTACGACCCTGTGTGATTTTCTTCTTTTAGCAAACTTGTTAGGAACTGTTTAAACAGCCGATCTTACTTTGTCCCCCCCACACCTGTAGGCCCCCCGGTCCATGTCCCTGGCGGGCTGGCGCTCCAGGGAGAGGAGCTGCGGACCACAGACGTGTGTGTGTGTGTGTGTATGTGTGTGTGTGTGTGTGTGTGTGTGTGTGGATGATCACTTCAGACCCCCTTCTGTGCATCCCTGCCAGTCCTCGATGTGGGTCCCCTGCGGGAAAGACTGTCACACAGGCCCCAGTGTCCTGACAAGCCGGCACTGACCGTCCCCTGGAAAGGCTCTGGGGGAGGAAGAAAACCGATCCCCTCCTGCCCTGCTGGCTGAGGACAGTGCACGTCCGCCTATCCGTCCACTGTCCTGGTTTCCTAGAAACACCAGGAGGCGGAGCCACGGCCTCCCCCTGGTATCTTCTGCGATCCCGCCAATTCTCAAGATGAACAGCAACATCCACAGCTGGTGTCTGGTGTGACCATCACTTACGGAAAAATGCTTTCATCTAAACTATATATATGTTTTTTTAAGTTTCTTTTTTACTTTTTTTAAAAAAAAGTTCCCAAAGTAAATAAATATTTTAAGAAAAGGAATAGAGTAAACGTTTACACTAAATGCATAAAATAGCCAGAAAATTCAAGAACAGAGTAAATATCCACGGTTCCTTTTTTGTTTCTCCTAAAGATCCTGAAAGGGACCCTACAAATATCTCAGGAAGAGCTCTTGTTTCCATGTTCAAGGCATCCTGTCATTTACATGCTTCCGTAATTTATACACGTCACCAAGGACACACAGTCATGTAGAAACAAGGACACGGTCTCTGCCACCGTTACCACAGCTTTCACGCAAGACCACGAGCCCCTCTAAGCGCTGCTGGTGGCCCTGTCTTCCCGCAGCCAGAGGACCCGCTCTCCCTCGCCTCTAATCTCCCGCATCTAGGGACCGACTAACGCACATCACGTAGAGGCACAAAGGGACCAAAGACAAAGCTGGATGCGGACCTGAAGCTGGCGTTTCCAAGCAGTGGCCCGCTCCCCCTACCAGGAGAGGCTCATGCGTCCCGCGTCCCGTGTCAGCAGAGGCCTGGCCACGGCGTCCACACCACCAACCCCAGGTCACAGAGGACAAGCATCAGGGAAACTTGTTGGGGCTTTCCCCCAGGGCGTTTTCCACCGTCCCCAGACAGGGACAGGGCTCAGAGTGAGACCCAACTGACAAGGGGGGTGAGCGGGGCGAAGCGACCACACTGTCAACAGAGCCGTGGCGTGGCCACAGAAAGCACACTCCAACGGCCCCGCTGGTGCACAGAACATGGCTTGTAGTATTCCAGATGGACCGCCCCCCAGGCCGCCGGCTGGTGCCCTTGGCATTCCTGAACCTTCCCTGTCCCATGCACTGGACAGAGCACATGGACCTCACCGTGGCCTCTGAGGGGCCGGCTGCCAGTGGCCCTGCGGGGCACCGGGGCTCCCTGCCAACCCCGACATCCAGCATCACACATCTGCATTCGCTGGACGGAACGCGGCTCTGGAGCCCAGGACAGCGTGGGGCGGCCGGGCGCACCAGGAATTACCGAAGCCACGAAGACGTCCCCGATGGTCTCCACGGAGTCCCACTCGGCCACGCGGCTGGCGAGCGCGATCTGGAACATGGCGTGGCACTGCAGCAGCTCCTTGACCCGGTAGAACACCATCTTCAGCTTCCTCTCGCTCAGGACCTTTGGCTCCATCTCCGACAGCGGCTTCTCGTATTGCTAACAAGACACAGGAAGGCGGTGAGCGTCAGAACACGGAGAGATCCACTCACGACAGTTACAGCCGGCAACAAATCACGTGACTTCCAGTCACCATGCGGACACGATACTTAAAAGTCTTCTGAGAATTTTGCAAACTTGATTACGTCACGGTTCATATTTATCCACAAGCGCACACACACGTCCAAGACAGGTGTGAAGCCTGTGTCTACTCTGTACCACGGCGTTTCAGTACCTCCAGAATCCTCTTCAGCGCATCCACGTAGTTCTTCTCACTGTCCACGACCGAACCCAGGATGTATCTCCTCACCACCTGTTGGCAATTTGAAAATACAACGGTAGCAAATTGAGGCAGAAATGTAACAGAGAAAGTTTACTTCTTGTTGATTACAGATGCTGCTGGCTCTGTTTTCTGTCTTCAGAATGGTAGATAAATGAAACCTCCAAAGGCCTTGAAAATATTTTAAATGTGCGTTAACTAACTTTACAGGCACAAAACATATGTGCCCCATTGCTACAATTATAAAATGTTTTCTTTTTTAAGAAAATTTTAATGTTTATTTTTGAAAGAGAGAGAGAGAGAGACAGCACGAGCAGGGGAGGGGCAGAGAGAGAGGGAGACACAGAATCCGAAGCAGGCTCCTGGCTCTGAGCTGTCAGCACAGAGCCTGACGTGGGGCTCGAACCCACAAACTGTGAGATCATGACCTGAGCTGATGTTGGACACGCAAGCGACTGAGCCACCCAGGAGCTCCCAATTATGAAATATTTTAAACCACAAATTATAAGCCATAAGTACCACAGGACAAGTGAAACTACTGTGGTAACAACAAACACATTCACTTATGCAACAATTATAAGCCACGTTAACTGTACTTCACGTGTCCTATGCTGACTTACACGCTACTTCACATGTAAATTAAGTAGAAGAAAATCAGTTCCCGTCTTGATTCAAAGAATGCTATTAGCAACATTATCTAATAAAATTATTATTGCGAAGTCAGAGAAGAAAAAGCTCTTTTTTATTATTAAAAATTTTTAAATGTTTTTTATTTATTTTTGAGAGACAGAGAGAGACAGCACGAGCAGGGGAGGGGCAGAGAGAGGGGGAGACACAGAATCGGAAGCAGGATTCAGGCTCTGAGCTGTCAGCACAGAGATCATGACCTGAGCCGACGCCAGATGTTTACCGACTGAGCCACCCAGGGGCCCCAATAGGCTCATTTTAGACCTGAAGACACCTTCAGATTGAAAGTAAGGGGATGGAGAAATATCTGTCATGTGACTGGAAGCCAAAAAAAAAGCCGGAGTAGCCATACTTCTATCAGACAAACTGGACTTTAAAGTAAAGGCAGTAACAAAAGATGAAGTAGGACATTATAATTACAGGGTCTCTCCATCAGGAAGAGCTAACAATTATAAACATCTACACGCCTAATTCGGGAGTACCTAGATACATAAAACAACTAATCACAAACAGAAACCACCTTATTGATAAGAATGTGCTAATTGCAGGGCATTTTAACATTCCACTTAGATCAATGGATAGGTCAACCAGACAGAAAATCCCTAAAGAAACAAAGGACCTGAAGGACGCATTGGAACAGATGGAATTGATAGATGTATTTAGAACTCTGCATCCTGAGGCGAGGGAATTCCCGAAAAAGCTCTTGAAAGACGGAAGAACATATATATAAATGCTTTTTGGCCACAAGCTGTTGCCCTTGGAGGCTGCGGGCCCGGGGAGTGAAGTGACCCTCCCCGTCCGGACATCCCTGTTTTCGCTCCCCAGGAACGGACGTGGACAACGATTCCTGGTAAAGGCCGAGGCCCACGCCTGGCGCTTGCATCCAGCCCGCACGGACTCCGGCAAGTGATTTCTGCCAGTCAACGGAAAAGAGCCCCACACTCCACGGGGGGCTGCCTCCGGACCACACACCGGGAACAGCGCCACCGCAGCTCTTTCTCCCGACACGCTCCCACGTCGGCCTCGCTCACCCCGACACGGGCCCTCATCGCCGCAGCCCTGCTGTTGGGCCCCACGTCACCTCGAATACGGAGGCCTCCCAGTCCGGCCCGACGCGGGGGTCCCCCCGCCGCCCTCGTCCCGCACGCCCGCGCGTGTCCGCCAGCCTGGGCCCAGGACGCGGGCCACGCTGCGCACGCGCACAACGCCCCGCCGTCCGGGGGCCGCTTCCTGTTACCCAAGACAATCGAGTGGACACCCCCGAACTTCCCTTCCCTCCGCTACCTATTTCCGGACCCTGAGAAACCCCGTGCTGCGGTAGCGGCGTCGCTTGTCGGAAATCCGCACTCGTGCGTGTCCGGGGCGCTCCGCGCAGTTTACCGAACCGCACACGGCGTCCCTGTCGGTCAGAACGGTGCGGACGGCGCCCCCACGGAGGGCAGTTCCACCGCTTCTGACGCTTACGCGGGGTGGGGGCTCGAGGCCCTCGGGGAGCAGAGCGCCCGCGTCCGGGGGCCGCCGCTGACCCGGGGCGGCTGTGCCCGCGGAGACGGCAGGTCCCGGTCCCCGGGGGGCCGCACACAGCCCAGCCTACCTGCTGCTGAGACAGGCCCTCGGGCATCGGCGTCAGGACGGCCTCGGGGTGCTTGCAGTCCACGTCGATAAACAAACTCTGCTCCTCTTCCGCGCAGGACCTGTGGTCTTAAAAAAGCCACAATGCACTCGTTTGACACTGACACGATATATTCGCAGCATTACGGCCGGAAAAAGAGGCCGTCGCATCTGCGCTTCCGGCGGACGCTTACTTCCCGCTCGGCAACGGCTGGTTGAACTTTAACAAACCCAGGACAATCTCCACCAGAGGAACACGGTGCCCATCAATGTCTGAAGTTTTCAATACCTTGGAAGTTTAATTTCAAAAGGTAGAGAGGTGTCATTTGAATACTGAGCTGGTGAAGCAGAAAAAAGAAATTTCATTTCTTAACCTACAAAATACGACATTCAGAATCAAAGGAGCACAGCTAAAAACAGCTAAGAACGCACGCTCACCTATCGACAAAAGCTAAGTGGAGACGATTTTTCTTGACCTGTTTCCCTTTCTCACTGAAACACAGCTCCCATCAAATCAAAACATTTAGCCCAATACTACATTTATTTTTTAAAACTTAGCTGTAGCTAAATAAATTAAAGAATCTGGGGCGCCTGGGTGGCTCAGTGGATTAAGCATGTGACTTCGACTCAAGTCATAATGTCATGGTTTGTGGGTTTGAGCCCCGTGTGGGGCTGTGTGCTGACAGCTCAGAGCCTGGAGCCTGCTTTGGATTCTGTGTCTCCCTCTGTCTCTGCCCCTCCCCTGCTCACATCCTGTCTCTCTCTCTCTCAAAAATAAACATTAAAAAAATAAAAAATATATATTAAGAAAAAAAAGAGTCCTTAGGTAACAGGACCCCAGATATTTATCAAATTTAAATATCCAAAATCCTGGCTGCGTAGAAAAATTTCTGAGGAGCTTTCAGAAACCTCCCAGTGTCCACACACCTATGAGAACGGCGAGACTCCAGAGCACTGACCACGCCAAGAGTGCCGAGTGCCGGAGAAAACGTGGGGCAGCAGGGACGTGTCCAAAGGCGCCACCGTGGAAGATGGCGCGGCGGTTTCTTACAAAACGAAACCTACTCTTGGCCCCCAGTCCAGCAACGACACTCCTTGACACCTGCAAGCAGCTGAAAGCCTACGTCCAGGTAGAGCCTGCGACGGACGTTTCCAGCACTCTCCTTCCAGCTGCCCAACCCGGGAGACCACCAAGACGCCCTCCTGTAGGTGACAGACAACTAACGCGGCGCATCCAGACGGCACAAAATTTTCAGCACTAAGAAAGGAGCGCTCAAGCCACAACCAGACATGGAGGAACCTTCAACATGTTACTAAGTGAAAGAGGCAGTCTGAGGAGTCCCCACCCTGTGTGATTCCAAGCCTGCCGTTCGGGGGGAGACAAAACTACGGACACAGAGACGATGAGCGGCCGCCAGACTGGGAGGGATGAGCGGTGGGGCCGGAGGGGGCGGGTTACAGCAGTGAAGCTCCTGTGTGACGAGGGATCCCTGCTGTGTCCCCAGGGGACCCTTCGGACCTGCTCCCTGCCCGGCTCGGGGCTCCAAGCCTGTCCTGAATGCTGGGTCGCTGGCCGGCAGGTCCTGGTTCAGGGCGTGGGCTGGGGCGAGAGCCGGCATTCCTGACCAGCGCCTGGTACCCAGGGCCCCAAATCCCAGGCACCTCTCAGACCCTGCCCGTGCTCTCCAGGGCAGGTGCCAACCGTGAAGCTGTTCCTCCTCAGGGCGCCCAGCATGCTGCCAGCACCTCATCGGGGCCATCCCCTTCCCAAATAACCCTCTGGGGCTCCTGACAACCAGTCCTCCATCTGAAGACGCTGAAGATGTCATTAGCACTACAATGTATTAAAAAGTCTAGTTTTGACTCCAGTTACATACAGGCGTTGGAGGCTGCCCCTCACGGAAGCGGGGCCTCACCGTCCTCTCCAGGCGCAGGACCAGCAAGTGCTGCGTTCTTAGAACATCTGTGCGAGCAGTAAAGTCATGTTTTTATAAGAACTGGTCAGAGCCCCCTGGGAGATGCGCTCTGGTCCACACTGCGAGTAACGAGCCAGTCTGTGAGGACACACCAGTGTGTAGACATTTTCTCCAATGTCCAAGAATCCTCGGCCCACAGCTCGGTGTCAGCACGGAACACAGACACAGCCCATCTTTCTGACAGATGGACAACACCGGCTACACCCCCCTTGCTGACAGTGTCAGAAAAACTGAAACTTCTGGAATCATCTCAGAGCTTCCCTCACCAGCAAAAGTGTTCCTGAAATCCCTTCTTAGAGCAAGACCTTCTTAGCTTGTGTCTTGGAGGGAAGCACACGTGCGTGTAAGAACTAATACGCCGCACACAAGGTGGCCCGTTGCTGCGCCTTGTAAAGGACAGACTTGCTGAGAACCCCACTGACGAGGTCCCGGGACACCGGAGCGGGTTTCAGGAGGGAGAGCAGAGGGAAGCCCCCGGGCTGCGTGCGGGGGGCAGGGGGGGCCACTCAGGGCCCACGTGCTGAGAGGAAACAATAGAAAGAGAACTAGCGTCTACTACCCACGCGGATTCTCTTACCCTTCTGTCGCTTGTCCTGTGTGTGTGTGTGTGTGTGTGTGTGTGTGTGTGTGTGTGTCTATGTCCCGGAGCTACTGCACAAGTCCGTGCACACCCTGAGCTGAGTGTGCACCCTCCCCCACACCCGGGAGGAGAGACCTGGGCGGCCGGGCGAAGTCAGAGCCCAGCGACGAGCACGTGCCGAGGGTGTGCGGCGCGCCCGCAGCCGCGCCCCCGCAACGTGCTGTGTCACGGGGGACCACGGGCCGGAGCATGGTCTGCAGGCCGGGCCACTGACCTGGAGCCATGAAGGACTTGGTCCTAATGAGCGAGCGGCCCCTCCTCACGGCGGCCTTGGTCTTCTCCAGTCCGTCTTTAGTGCCCTCCTTTGCAGCCTTCATGAGTTTCTGCATCTGTAAAAAAGGGAGAAACGTGAAAGGTGGACAGTCGGTAGAAATCCACTCATTGCTTTTGTTTTATTTTAAAAGAATACTGTCAAGTAGCTTGGTCTTAAAACGTCACCTGAAATTGGCTTTTGGGTGTGGGAGCACTTACGTGCTTGGTGTGTGCACGTGTGTAACCTGGGCCACATTTTGTTTGTTTAAAAGAAAAAAAAAACAAGGAAGGAAAGCAAACTTTAAAAGGCAGCCCTTCCCTGACCTGGTTTCCCGCTGGGTGAACGGCAGCCTCCACTCCTTTTACAAACACAGAGCCTCTCGGACATCAGAGGGAGAGCAGGTACAGCACGCACGTGTTAGGCGGCCGGCCCAAGGTCACAGGCAAACGCAGGAAACCAGGAAGCGCTGAGCCCCCAGCTGCCTTCCTGAGTCCCCAGGAGGCCAGGCCATAGGCTCGCGGGGGCCCCACCGCGGGGTAACAGACGGGGGGACAGCCCACGTGAGGAGGCAGAAACACCACTGCGCACCGCAGCGCCGTGCAGGGATTCTGGTCCACCCGCCCGCAGTCCTGCGGGCACCTCCAGGGGCCATTAGTGCCCAGCTCGGCACGGACCTGCTCTGGCGCACCTCACGCTGGAAAATTCTGAGGTCTGGGGTGTGGGCCATCAGGCTCCAAGCGACTAGAGAAAGCCCAAACGGCTCCTCCAGACAAACCAGGATCCCACCAAGGGGACGTCCACACGGCCTGCCGCCCTGGTCCTCCTGCACGCTCCCGTCTCCACCTCTCTCCCTGGCCCATCTTCCCTGCCAGCGTGCCTCAGCTGGGTCATCAGGGCCACCGCCAGGCTGAGCCTCGTGCACAGTGCTGCCTGGTCACAGCGGAGGGAGCGGGCTGTCCCCTCGGAACCGCGTCCCTGGGGCGCACCGCTGTCACACGCGCACCGTGTCTGTGTATCCTCCATCTCCCCGCTGCTCGGCCGAGGTGAACCCAACCACATGCACGCTGCCTAGCCGGGGCTCCGCTCCAGCCTCCCGGCCCACAGCCACTGTAGTCCCCCAGGATCATCTGACTCCTGAGTCCCTTCCTGCCCGTCCTGGGGACGTGCCCCTCACCACACTCGCCCTCTCCCTGGCCTGCCCCGTGGCCTCCACCCTGCCCCACACGTCCAGTCCCCATCTGCCTGCGAGGCACCCCTGCTTTGTCTGCTGACCCACATGGCCTTTCCAGGTTCCTCCCTTTCTTACCCCGCACCAGACCCCTAAGCCTCAGTCTTCAGCCCGGCCCCAGCCAGCATCCCTGCCCCGAGCAGCGATAAAGACCCAGGTTCCGGGGAGCTGAGATGCCCACCCCAGGTCACACAGCAGCCAGGACACAGAGCCTGAGCTCCTGACCCTTCTGAGCATCTGCTTCTCAGTGGGTGAGGGGGGTCCGCTCGGCCCGGCCCTCACTCACTCACCCCACCTTACTGCTCGCTGCCCCTCAACACATGCCGTTCACCCTGCTGCACCCACTTCCTGCCCTTATTTCCAGACCTCTCCATGGAGCTGGCCTCTTTCACGCTGTCCCCACGGCCAATGACTGAGCTCGGGGCTCCCCAGAAGACCCCACCAGGCCCCGGACGCTCCCTTGTGGGAACCAGCCAGAGGCTCCACAGAAAGAAGTGATTCCCAGCATTCTGCTCCTGCTTTGGGGAGCCCGGGGCTCCAGAACGCTCTGGAATTAAGCAGGTGACTGTAACAGAAGACATTTATTTCTAAGGGAACATCTATTTTCAGTTAGATGCCATTCAACACACACACAAATCACGGAACATCAGGACAGAAGGTCTACCGGTAGTGGAGATTACTTGACAGTGCCCTTTTAAAACTGTGCCCGAGAACTGACCACCACCACGTTCAAACCTAGCGGTTCTCCAACCTCGTGTCTCAGGGGCCCTTTGTGCCGTGAAAATGCCCGGGACCCCGACGAGGTCTGGGTATCTGGCTTTCACTGATCTACACTTACTGGATGAAGAGTGAAAATGACCCAAAAATATCAAACTTTTATGAATATTCACTTTTAAAAATAATAAACCCACTCCATGTTATCTAAGTAGTGCATTCGTGAAAAATCACTGTACTTTCCCAAACTACAAAATAGGTGGTGCGGTGCGGCATGGTGGACATGTCTCGGGCCGTGGCCTCACACACACAGTGGGGCCTCGGGGACCTCCCGGCCACTGTGTGAACACGAGAGAGAGCGGGGCAAACGGTGTGTCAGAATTAAGCGGACCTGGGCCGCGGGCCTCGGTGACCTCTGGAAGCCCAAGACCGCACACTGACAGCAGCGTTCGCACAAAAAGGGCCAAACTGAGTCTCCTTGGTGCTTCCGTTTACAGCACGGTCTGTTCTGCGTGAGCAGCGTCCGCGCGGCAGCCACTCTACCTTCGGCTCCTGTCTCTGCTTTAGCGGCGGAGTCTCTGTGGCCGCCACCGCGCTGGCCATCACAGCTCTCATCTTTTTCTCATAGTGCTCCTTGAAACGGGCTAGGTCATGGGAAAGCTACAGCATAAAGAGACACAATGTTTTCACAAAAACGCTCCTCCTGGTCCTTTGAGACAATCGTACGTTGCGAGGCCTGGGAGGCCGTGTCTGGGGGACCCCACGCGCCTCGGGGAGCCCCCAGCTCTGGCCCAGCGACTCCCGAAGATAAAACGAGGAAGTCAAACACGTGGGACAAGGAGGCGGCTTCGCCTGAGCCAGACTGGGGACTTTTCTGGGCCGGCCCAGGGCAAGCACGTGAACAAAGGGTTGGGGGACGTCATTTATGGGCACGGGGACAACGTGAAAATGATCAGAGGTGTAAATAAACTACGTATGAAATCATTCCTTGTGTCAGCACCGAGGCAGAAGACACCAGGGCTCACGACTGCACTACGCAGTGTCAGAATTTGCAAGTGGGCAGGACACAGATTTTTAAGTCTCCAAACTGACGGCGAAGGGGCGAAGTCTCTCAAGACAATGTCCACGTGACCGCACACGCCTCGGACCCGGAAACCCAGCCCTCGTGGCTTCTCCAGAGAGCGTCTCCCACGTCAGTCCAGGCGAAGACACCGTGAGCAAATTCGGATGAGAGAACGGATCCTTCTTGAGTCGACCTCAACGATTCACGGCGCTCAGTAGGCCGTTTGAAACACACGACTCAAAGGAGACAACTCGGTCCTTCCCCCGGCCCCTCCATCGCGCAGGCCGTGCTCCCAGCCGCCCCAGGGTGCGGCCAAGCTGGGACAAGGGCCGTGGGAAGACCCCACCTAATTATCCTGCACCCTCGAACCACACTGTGGTGGTTCACCTGCTGCCGGGGGCCTCTCGCTGGCACTCCAAGGGCCCGCCTGGGAACCAGGGTCTGTTCCGAGTGCGAGGAAAGCACTGATGGTTCGGTAAGTGCCCTACCCACCCACGGAAGGGCACCGGAGCATCTGCCTGATGTCAGGCCCTACCCACCCACGGAAGGGCACCGGAGCATCTGCCTGATGTCAGGCCCTACCCACCCACGGAAGGGCACTGGAGTATCTGCCTGATGTCAGGCCCTACCCACCCACGGAAGGGCACCGGAGCATCTGCCTGATGTCAGGCCCTACCCACCCACGGAAGGGCACTGGAGTATCTGCCTGACGTCAGGCCCTACCCACCCACAGAAGGACACCAGAGCACCTGACACCCTACCCCCCACGGAAGGGCACCGGAGCACCTGACACCCTACCCCCCACGGAAGGGCACCGGAGCACCTGACACCCTACCCCCCACGGAAGGGCACCGGAGCACCTGACACCATACCCCCCACGGAAGGGCACCGGAGCACCTGACACCATACCCCCCACAGAAGGGCACCGGAGCACCTGACACCATACCCCCCACAGAAGGGCACCAGAGTGTTTTAACCACTCTTCCTGGGCACCTGTGCTCGACTCTCCAATCTCAAGCCCAGAGTGTTGGGTGCACAGAGTCCAGCCTGAGCACGGCAGTAAGTGTCCGCTGTGCCAGTTCAGCTGGCCGAGGGCATCTAAGGGGCGGCCGTAAGGATGGGAGGAGCTCAGGCCACCTTCCCCAGGCGGGGGGCTCACCGCGTATGGGAACTGGGGCCTGTAGCCACCCGCCAGCCGGAGGTTCGTGGGGGCTTCGGCCGAGAACGCAGCCGTCCGCGCACCGGACGGGCCGCGGCATACCCACACTGTCGCGGTGGCGAGGCAGTAACTGCGGCCTCGTCTGCACCAACACAGCCTCCGTGTGCCTGAGGCCTGACGCTCAGCCTCACGCGGAAAGCACATGAAGTCTGCAGACTCATGTGCGGACGTCAGCGCACGGCCCTTTCACTAGCAGCCCGAGCCCATGACCAAGGGCACCTGCACGGCCGCTCGACACTGAAATCCGGAGCCTCGTGAAGATGAGGCCCAAGCCTCAACAAAAGCGCTTGTAGGTCCCACGTCTGACAACCACCCAATTCTAGAACTCACGCTCCCAGTCTGTGAAGTCCCCCTTCCGACTGTCACCTCCGGAGACCCCTCCCCCACCCCACTCCACTCAGGACAGAGAAGGGGGCAGTTTAGCAGCTCAGGCCCTCAGCATCACCTCGTGACATCATCTGTCTTTAGATCTTCCTTCTTGTGTAGGAAACGCGGAAGCTCAGAATGCCCCTTACGGGAAAGCAGGTTGATGCCGCATCTCAGACACCCGACTCGGTGCCGTGTGGATAGAAAGCGTGCTGTCTACACTCGCCAAGAACAAAAATGAAGGAGGGGCCACGGAGGCCCCTCTGAGCAACTTCACCTACAAGCAGGTAACTTCCCATCCTGCTACTGTGACACTTACGACATGAGACAAGGGACCCTCCTCGGCGGCCAGGGTCTCCCGCTCGGTACCCACATCTCTAAGAACCCTGGAGCATGAGGGGACGAGCATCGGCAGTCCGTCCTGTGCCAACACTAACGTCCTGTCTCTCACGCGGGCTGGGCACATACTTGCTGCCTGTGGCTGCTGCGCAGGAAGGACCTGGGGACCCCGTTCTTGCACTCGGAGTCGCTCTGCTCCTCGTAGCTCTCGAATTCACTGGAGCTCCATCCGTACTCCAAAGAGCTGTTTCCACCTTCATCTCCATTCTCCACGTCGTCGTAAATCATCTCGTCTGAGGGCAAAATGCCAAAAGGACATTAAAAAAACACAGACTTCACTAGTCACATTTTACCCGATCACAGAGCCATGGGCTCTGGAAGCGTATCGGAAACCATGGGGAAGGTGTGGAGCCTCGGGTCGGCTCCCCTGTACAGGTGGTGGGGAGCCCCTCCACGGTGCGGGCAGGGACGCACAGGGCCGGACAGCGCTCCGATGAACCCCCCGCCCCGGGAGTATCCTGAGGGCCGAGGTCTCGAAGAATCCGGCATGATAATACAAAACAACTTGCCGGCCGCACAAAGATAAATGTATGGAATATCAACGAGGTAGGTAAGTAGATGACAGAGACATTCAAATACGAACACAAGTGAGGCTCACGGGAAACAATTGTAAATTTTGCCTTTGTGTGAATAATCGTCTCACAACTCTATCACTGGTTTTAAAATTTTTTAATCACAATTCATTCAAAATTAGTGAAAAACACATTTATGCCACCAAATACGGATCTTTACTTAAAATTCTGAAGACTTTAATTCTTTTATCTCACAATCTCTATTTTGCAAAATGATTTCCAGGAGCCGAGCTGCCTTCTGGGCGACCGCAGGGCAAGGCACAGGTCTTGACGTTCATTACCAGTTAACTAACCTCCATCTTTTCTGACACACCCAAAGGCCTCGGTCCCAAGAAAGCAATTTTGTGAGACTCCCTAACAATTACAGAACGATCCACAGCAGCAGAAGAAAGTGCAGATGGGGTTCTGTGTGGCAGGTTGACGAGACTTTCCAAGAATGAAAACGTCATTCTACAAACTTCCAGAACATCAGTGTCTCTCTAAATGCTCTTCCTTATTAAACACATGAACATAAATGTTATTTCAGCTGGAGTTTCTCAGGTATAAATGACTTGTCTGCTTAAACCATCACTGGAGAAGAGTCCAATGTTAGATAAAAGACGGCATTTCCGAACTTGGGAATACATTTATGTTTCTCAGTTAAATTTATTCTCTGGCCACCTGGGTGGTCTAGTCAGTTAAGTGTCCTACTCTTACTTGGCTCAGATCATGATCTCATGCTGATGAGTTCAAACCTCATGCAGGGCTCTGTGCTGATAGTATGGAGTCCGCTTGGGATTCTCTCTCTCCCTCGGCCCTTCCCCCGCTTGTGCACACACACATGTGCATACTCTTTCTCTCTCAAAATAAACAAACATTTAGAGAATTTATTCCATATGCATCCTCAGTCATTCTCTGTAGCAAAACTTAGCCTTAAGAATCTTCAGTAATTAAGCCTTGATTAATAGATTCTCCGGGGCCAAGAGGAAGCTTTGCATATATGACATTTAAGGGCAAATATTTGCTTTCACGGGAAATGAGAAGCAGATACAAAGTCGCCACTATTTCGGATTACTTGGCCTTGGATTGTATCTCCACTGAATTCAGATTATTCTAGAGTGTAGAACAGAAATCCAAACTTCTGGTTAAAAGTTCTGAGGAGTAAATGTCATCTGGGTAAGAACGTGCAATCCCTGAAACCGAGCTCACTTTCGGGAAGCCGCAGGAGCGTGGGGCAGCGTGCCTGAAGGACACCCACGATGCCCCCCACCTGGGCACGGGGGCAGCAGGGCAGGTGGATCCCAGGGGTGTGGCCGAGCCGCCTCAGCTGCCACGCAGGTCGGGGCTGAGAGCGTCCTGACAGAGGCAGTCGGCCGCAGGGAGGACCTGGTCGGCAGCGGAGGCACGCAAACATGCAGAAAGTGCCCGTGCGCTGTCCCCGGCGCGGCTCATGAGTCCTGAAGCTGCCCTACTGGCACCCCCTCCTCCCTCCACAAACCCATGGGCATCCAGCCACTGTGTGTGCAGGAAACAAGTCCGGGCACACAGCACCTGCGGTGGGATGTCCAGCCTGTGGGCAGGGGTGAGCTGCAGGTGCCCCCAGGGAACTGGGCGGCTGGTCCTGGCTCCGGGGAAGACGGCCGAGGGTCCTGCTCTACTGTGGGCCCTGCTCTCAGGCGGGCTGGCCGGCTTGTCCATCTTGGGGAAGCAGGAAGTCAGCTATCCGCGCCAGGCACGACGGACTGCCTCTAACTCAGGTACAGCACCACTCCGCGGTCAGAATGTGGGAAAATAATGCTTCTCCATGTTCTGGAAAAGGCAGTACTGTTTGAGCGTCATTCTTGAAACTTTCAAGGACTCTGAAGCGTCTTGTCAACGACAAATGATTGATGCTTTGTGAATTACGATGCCCTCCTGAGTTCCCGGATGCGCAAACTTACTTTCTGAAACTGAAAAGTAAGCACAGTCCCCGGGCGTGTGTCTCTCCCCCAAGGCCAGTGAAGGGACAGCTGGTCTACTCGGCTGGATTTTGCTGGTCAGCAAACCTTGCTACCTGCCCTGGGCCAGGACGGTCCTAAGAAGAGCTACTATGTGGCGATGGCCACACCGACCCGTGGGTGTGCCTGATGCCCCTGAGCTGTGCACACTGAACTCGTTAAAATGGTCAACTTTATGCAGTGTGCGCTCTACCACAATAAAAAAACAGAAAAAAGTCACCCCAGATGGCAATCGTAATTCTTCAGTCTCCTGCCAGTATTTGTGACAGAACTTAACGTGAAATGACCATATTTTGCACAAAGCACGCAGGCGTCCGCTGTCCCTCGGACACAGCGGTCTCCCCAGGTTCCCCAGCTGGGCAGTTCAAGTCCTGGACGGCGGGGGCAGCCCCGAAGATCGAGTGCCACCTAGGTCACTGAAGAATGTATTCAGTTACTTACCAAATATCAAAATGCACCACAAAGCACAGAACAGCAGGCATGTCTGTAGACCCCGACTAACCGCGGTCTCAGTGTCCACGCCGGTGACGGCAGCCGCACAAGCCAGCACGCACGCAGCCAAAGCTCTGGCCCCTCTCTGCCAGGTCACCGAGAACCATTCTTGGCCTGTGGCTTCCGCTTACCTCTGCGGGGTGTATCTACCTAAAGGCCACAGGCACCCTACCTCTGTGTGTCTTGCTTTCTGCTCAACATTGCCTTTGACACACACACACACACACACACACACTCACACATCATTCATTCATTTTTAACTGCAATACAATGGTCTGTTGTATAAATTCACTGCCATAGGTTGATTCTTTCCCCGATGTTTCCCCTCATCTTTTGCTCTTTACAAATAAAGCACACGGGGATGCAGATAAGCAGCCCTGCACGTGTCTCCTTGACAGTGGGCGTGAATTTCTCCAGGAAGACACATCTGCAAGGGAACCACCGGTTTGTATCACCAGCTGCACGTCAGCGAGGTCTTACTGAAGTGTTTCTCAAGACAAGTGCAGCACCAAGATGTTTAATGAGGCAAAGAGCAAAAGGCCAGAGGGGGTCAGGAGCCTTTGGGATCCTAACCAGGGAGGTTCTGGCTGACGAGGGACTGGAAGCAACCGTGGAGGCCCGTCAGGGTCAATATACCAAGAGAACTGCGTAAAAGAAACACATGGAGACATCTGACTTTTATGGCCATAAATTAGTTTTGAAAATATTTGTGGGAACCTAGAGCAGGCTCTTCTTTATTTAAGAAATAAAAAGAGGAGAAGGAGGTGTTCTTTCAGCTGACAGTTGAGTGACTCTTGGTTGAGTCCACACACATCAGAGCCCTGCTGGGCACTGTCCTTACAGGGACACAGCTGGCTCTACACAGAACGCTGGTCACCTGTCGTAGGTAAACCCCTCGTAGACCTTGTCTTGGTGTTCTGGATTTAGAGGGGCCAGATCACCCCTTCTGTGTTGGAAAAGGCCTACCTGGTCGCATAAACTACCCAAAAATAAATTTCAAGCTTGTTTTCACAGAAACTAGTCTTTAAGCCCCACTTTATTTGCAGCATGTATTTAAATAACTACGTAGGAGCACATTTATTGAGAAGCACTTCCAGTTCTGTTTATAAAGGACCCAATGTTAAGTGTCTGTCTCCCTCAATGTAGGAACCTCAAGGGCAGGGATGACTGTTGGCTGAAACCTAACCCGTGCTCAGCAGGCGACAGCGTCCCAACGCATTCAGGAATGAGTAAACTCCCGTGTGCTTTTAACCCTCCCTCGCTGGGTACGCTGGATGTAGATTACAAGAACGTGCCCCTCTTTGGGCTGAGAATGTTTCCTTCTGTTATGAGTTTTTAACCTTGAATGGCCACAAATCTTGTCAAGGGCGCTTTAAGGAAAGGCTGAGATGACCTGTCTGTGGTTCATGTCCATCCAGGAGGGTGTTCCTGTGGAGAAGATGGTACAAGAACCTGCTTGTGTCAAAGGGTCTGTTCCTCCTGAGACCAAGCTGAAGGGTTACGGTCGGCTTCTGCTGACCTGCTGGGATGTTACCGGATCTGCTTTCTTTACATTTTCAGCAGGACGTTCAGCATCACCCCTTCAAGTAAAGGGGACTCTGAGTTTTTACCAGCACCCTAAAATGAGTCACATGCTCCTGTCTTCTGTCCACTGGGACTATGTGCAGAGCTGAGGAACTCTCTAGTCCCTGATGGTTCAGCAATTCTCAGACGAGGACACTGCTCCTAGCGGGCTGCCTGGCAGATTAAACAACTAATTCTAGATTGTGAATCATCAGACACTAACGTGTTCTACTTCGGACGCAGTCCAAGTGTTTCAACTAAAAGTCGTTTCTAGAATCCCTTCACGGTCTTCGTGCGTTTCTACTGAAGTTTCCTGTTCCCAATCCTTCCTCCCTTCCCTCCTTCATTTCCCTCTTCTCCCAATAATATCCTTTCTTCCTAACACTGAGGGGCTTGCCTACTTTTATGTTATTTTTAGAGACCTGCTCTTTGGTTCTGTTGGTACTTTCTATTGTTTCTTTGTTTTCTATTTTATCACTTTTGCTGTTATCATTTTTTGTCCTTCAACTTTTGCTGAGTTTGCTCTGCTATTTTATGTAACGGAGTGGACGCCAAGCCCAGTACTCTTACATCCTCTTTTGTTAACAGACACCCATTGTGTCTGAAATTCTTTATTTTAAATCTATCCCGTAAGTTCTTACGCCATACTTTCATTATTATTCAAGTCACAATATTTCTATTTTCCATTCTGTTTTCATCAGTCTGTGAGCTAAGTACTAGTATTATTTTTAATTTTCAAATGTTTCAATTGATTTTTTTAATTAGGGAATGAGGCCTGAATGCCAATTCTTTGGCATTTCTAATATTTGCTTTGAGGAATGCTATGTAATTTTTCTGATAGACATTCCATTTGAATATTTATTTGAAAAGAAATATCCATCTTTAGGTTGATCATACACTATATTCTTCTGCAGTTTACTAATTTGGTATCCAGTATCCATGACAGTGGAGGGAACTTTCTTAAAATCTCCCATTCCAATTATGTACTTAACTATTGCTGATCATTCCTCAGTCGTATTTTGCTTTAGATATCTGGAGGCTGTCTGGTCAGGTGCACACAAGTTTAGAACTCCTATAATTCTCTCTTGTGAAGGACTCTGTACCTCATGTTTCACAGTCTAACATTCAATGTATTATGGTAATACTGGCTATATTTTGTTTGGAGTTGGCCTTGTGTTTCTTTTTCCATCAATTTACTTACAAATGTTTTATATCCTTATATAGCTCTTATAAAAATATACAGGTAGTTTTGTTACTTTATCCAACCTGAGAATTTCTTTTATGGGCAACTGGATTCAATTTATAGTTGATATAAGTAGCAATATATTTAGACTAATGTTGCCATCTTTTCTCATACCATTTGCCACACTTTCTTACTTTACATTTTCTTGCTTTCTACCAGACTGGGTTTTTCTCTACTGGTTTGGAAGTTAAAGAATCCATTTCTGTTCTTTTAGTGGTTACTCACAGCGAAAAACACCCAATCGTTATCTATAGTCTCTAACCGAGGTTAGATGCTTAGGGTCATTCACCCTCCAATGGACAGTTACCGTGGCCTGGGGCTTGGTCCCTCCCTGTAGTTACCCTCTCGAAATGAAACAACGCTATTAGGGCCGTCTTGATCAATACTTGGTTAGATTCATTCACAAAGTTATTTGTTCACTGCTCTTTCTGCTTCTCATTAGGTTTAGTAACCTTTTCCTTGAAATGCACCATGAAATAGTCCTTGGAGTCTGAGCAGGAGATCCCCCAATCTTTGGCTAATGCTGCCTTTGGGTCCCTCTCTTTAAACACCTGTGCTTTGGTGTTAGTGGACTGATCTGTGCTCAGCAGTCTTAAGTGTATGTGCCAAGGGATGGTTCAGGCTTGACCCTTTTTTGAACTTGTCTTTCTACAATCTGAGAACTTAGATCCTTCCTGAATTCTAGAAAAGTAGTAGGACTTCCTTCTACTTTCTCATTCTATCATTTATCAGATACATGGTAGTACTCAGCCTCCATGTTTCTTACCTTTCCCTTTACATGCTTCACATATTTAATTTCCTGTTTTACATTTATCAACTATATTTTTTAGGGTTGTGATACAGGGGCGCCTCAGTGACTCAGTCAGTTAAGCATCCGACTTTGGCTCAGGTCATGATCTCACAGTTCATGGATTCAAGCCTTCCATCGGGCTCTGTGCTGACAGCTCGGAGCCTGAAGCCTGTTTCAGATTCTGTGTCTCCCTCTCTCTCTGCCCCCTCCCCAGCTCATGCTCTGTCTCTGTCTCTCAAATGAATAATGTTAAAATAAAACAAAATTGTAATATAGCCACACACACCCATGTACTCAAATATTCTGCCCCATAGTATCAAAGAGCCACGATGAGACATACAAAACATGAACATAAAAACACTCATGAGCTGTGAATCTTGGGCTTGTGGGCACAGTAACTCGTCATTTTTTTACACCCAGAGGGAAAGACTGATAAACTGAATCCACTAAAACTCAATTTCAGACAACTCAAACCTGGTTCAGAGTCTGAATTTTCTCTCGGCACATCATCATAAATGGCTTCTTCTGGATCTGGAATAAAAAGAAAGAAAGTTTCAAAACTGACCGAGACCAAGTACAACGTCCACTGTTCAGGCCCACAGTCTCCTACGACACCATGTGGAAGGCGTGCACCTTTGCAAAGCAGCATCTTTCCGGGGACTGAAGAGTGACGCTCTACACGGGCCAGCTGTGAAATATTTCCAACAGGGAGCTTTATGGTTTCTAGGCTAATTTAGGCCATTATTTTGTGTTCATCTGCATGTCTCTATGCTGCTCTTTATAAATATTTTTCAGCGTACAAAGTTAACGTGTTCTGATGTACAAATGATCCAGAGGCGCCCTACGTGGTTCCAGAACCAAAGGGGCAGCTCAGGTGGCGCTATGTTAACAGGGAACCTAACATAAATCAATCATTCTGCGATAGTCTGAACTGCTGGATATGAAAAGGAGGAACACACAAGAGGAAGTCTCTCAGACTACATTATGTGGAACGTTCGTGTCCTCTGAGATTGTGACACGTTTTCTTAAGATAAGGTGGGGCTCCTTCCGGGCCAGACTACAGAGTGACGACGGTATGAGAAGGTGGTGGATGAGCCGCAGTGAAGCTAGAAAGGCATTTCAGTGTTTGTAAGAGTTCAGGCCGTTGCGGAAATCAACCACGCTATGGTCTTACACACTGAAAACCGTCAAGGTCACCGTGACTAAGCAACAACAGGAAAATGAGGTAAATACCCTCAACTCTGGCTCTGTCCTTGAGCCATTGCTGCCTTCCGGGGAGGGGGAGAGGAGAGAGGGCAAATTCGGGAATGCCCCTTGTTCTCCTCCTGCCATCAAGCCCCCATGGGACAGACGCTCCCTTCCTCGTAATAACAGTAACTGCAACCGTGATAAGCATTTCCACTCCTGAGAACATGAGCGATGCGCATCCGCACCCGTGAGAACCACGAGTCCGCATACGTGCAGAAGAACGCGGTCTATGACACACACACACACACAACGTGGGTTAATCGACAGTGTATGTGGCTGGTAAGGCTTCTGGTCCCACTACGCTATTAGTACTTAAGTTCTGGGGGGAAGTCTAAAGTTCGACCCAGAATTTTTGCCGGGGTGGGTGTCAGCACCCCAACCCGTGTGTTATTCTAGTTAACTGCCACTTGTGCAATAAAACAACTCATGGGAGAAAGTTGCACAAATTTGACATTGGAAATAAAATTGCTAGCGAGCAGGAAGACAATACTTTCATCCTGGAATGATCCCGATTTAGCGGCCCCCTAGCAGAATCATCTACTTATGCTGAGCTCCATGGCAGTACCGTCATAATTAAAGCCAGAGCGACACACTCCAGGAGATACCTGAATAAACAGGAGACGGCTCCAGTGGTTCTTCCTTGTGAGTCAGTCACAGAAAATTACACAGAAATTAGCGAGCCAGCGGATAATAAAGGGATAATTAGAAAAGTCGTCTTTACTTTTCTTTAAAAATTAAAGTCAAGTCTGGTTAAAAATAGCTCAGCTCTGTAAGCCGCGCTGGAACAGAGGAGCGGTGTGCCATATGGCCAGTGGGCTGCCGTAAGCAGCCACCCACCCCCTTCTAAAATGGTGGCCTGAAAAAGCATCTCGGTGAGAATCACAAGAAGGCCTGGGTAGCGTCTCCGTGGTGACTCGCTGACCGTGGGCCTGAGTCAAAGCGTCAGTTCCCCACATACAGGACGATCGTGACAGAGCCCAACAGCTGTACTGGAAGAAACAATCGGGGGCAAACCCACATGGGACGGGGTGAGCAGACATGTGCGGGGTAAACTACAGGCTTCAGAGAGCCCCGGGGACAGGACGGCAGTGACAGTCAGCTCTGCTGGGACCTTCAGGGAAACGCACGCAGTTTTTAAGGGACATGGGAATCATCAGAACCCAGCAAAAACACGCTGTCTCCGGGACGGCGTCCAGCGGAGCCTGGCGAGGATGCGGGCACAGGCCCGCCGGCTTCCCGCTGCCCGTGGTACTCACTCTCCATCCACGCGGTGTTGGCCGGGTCCGCCGCCCACCGGGCGAGGGCACTGTCCTCCTGAGGCGCTCGCTCGTCACTGGGAGAAAACAGACCGTAAACCACAGCGGTGAGCACGCTTCCGGTCCGGAGGCTGCTGATCGTCCCCAGGCCACATGCGCCCCGCCGTGCGCACGCCGTCCCCGGGTGTTACTACGGGTCCTGCGCTGAGAACTTCTTCGGAGCCGCTGCCTGCGCACTTGGTAGTCTGGCCCCGCCCCCACGCCCACCGCGTGCCCGTGTGTGGAAGGACCCAGCTCAGGGCCCCACCACACCTCCCCACTTCTCTTCTCTGGACGTCTTTTAAACACTTAGACTTAAGCCCTTGAAAAGCTCGTGATCTCCACCCTAATGATCTCATTAGTAACAGGTGGGTGACCTCGGTCCGTATCTACTGGGACGGGGACGCCCCCCGGCTCCCTGCACACACCCCGTTTCTGGGATACGTGAGTAATAGATCTGGTGCCTTTTCTTCCTCGTGTGTGGGGCCGGGCGTACTGAGGCTGTGCCTTCGATCAAAATGACCTAGGGGCTTCAGGTCCCCGAAGTGGTCACAGGGACGCCAAGGGGGCCACCAGCTGACACAGGCAGAGGCTTCTGCCCCTCACCCAGCAGGTCCGAATCTGCATGTGCTTCTGTTATCGGACCAGCCGCGGCTTCTTGATACAGACGCCGGGCTCAAGCTTTCACTCCCAGCGGCTCGTGAGCGCTTCCAAACGCCAGCCACAGGCCACAGCACAGCAGAAACACGAGACACGAAGCCCCTGCCCCAGGAGACCTGATGTGTCTTCCAGGAGCTCACCAGAGCTTCTTGAGGGCCTGTTGTGTGCCCCCCACACACAGAGACCCGCCCGCGTGACAGGAAGGGACGTCACACCACCAGAAATAGGGAGTGCTCACAGCGCAGCTGGTGGCGTGCTCCAGCGCAATGGTCCTGGGGGCCAAGTGACAGGGTCACACACAGGGACCGAGAACGCTGTCCCTGGGCGACAGTGAGCCACCGGAATGCTTTATTCAAAGAACAAGGTCAGATTCATTGTACACACTGGGGACAAGACCCATGCGCTGATGAAGACCTCAGGGCCCGCGGCCACAGGAGCTTTGCAAGGAATAGCTGGGCGCGGCACGGAGCACTTCCGGGAAGGGAAAGAGACGGGAGCCACAGTGACACCCAGAGACAAGCACGGAGCTCGGGAAAACGCACGCGTGCAAAGAAGAGTCACTCGTATGGAGCTGAGGCCACACTCCACGCTAAGCGACAGAGATGGCGGGTGGTCTCTTCCATTACTATCACTTTTGCTTGTTTGCTAAAAGTTCTAATGGTTAAATACTTGCAAGACTTAAAAACCAGGGAAGATGGCAAAGGTCTTAAAAAATGTCCAGGTCACAGACACTTCAGCTGTGCAAGTATGTGCAACACAACACGCTACATTGTGGATGCGTGTAAGGGAAGAAGCTGAGTCGTCCCCACGCTTAGTTCAGGAACGTGTCACATTATATATATATACACACATATACTCTTACACTTCTTAGGTCTAAAATCACATCAAAATGAAGTTAAGCAAAAAGGAAAATCTATAGCAAAAATGGATGATATTTTAAACTATTCCTGAGTGTTTTGTGTGTTTAAAAAAGGTCACGCTTTTGAAAACAATTCAAGCCTGCCCTCTCACGCCGCTTCACATCTTTTCGTTCTAAGAAACGATCCTTTCAGCGACTATGTTTTCCATCATACGTTTCAGATCACCGGTGATAACGTGTCACCCACTCGTGTCTCATTATGCACACGCGGTGACTTTACCGCGGGGCCTTGGGAGGATCCGCGTTGTGATAAATGTAACGTAAACCAGGTACAAAGAGCTGGTGGCGCGTGTGCCCTTCTGCAGAGATCCCGCTCACTTGGGGAGGAGTGCGTCTCTCTACATTCAGAGGCCAGCCTCCCGCCCCAAAGGAAAAGCCAGGTGAGTGTGAAAACAGCAGGTGAGGACCCAACGCCCGAGCCAGGAGCCCACTCTCGCTCTCTGCTCCACAGAGGCCTGCGCGGCAAGCAGCCGCCTGGGAGGGAGGGACGCCTCGCTGGCCTGCGGAGACCGGTTTACTTACGCTCCGCCTCGGGGGCCCAGCACAGGCCAGGCACTCAGTAAAGGCTTGGCAAATTGAGGTATAAGCAACTAAAAGTGGATAAATAAACACAGCCAGCACCCACCAAACACAGGACTGGGCGAGGTGGTGGATATTCTAACACTGGGTAAAGGCTGGTCCCACTAAATGGCCTTTATCTCATAAAAGGTTACAAAGATAGAGATCATATATTGAAAAAAGGTCCAGTAGAACGAGAAAAAATAACCATGACAAACATAGTCACAACTAACGAAGGAGCCCCAAAATAGATGAAGGGAAAATACACAGTCATAGGCCGTCCCACAGGGACAGCTGGGCACACCAACGCAGAACTGTCAACAATGGAATCCACCAGGCCGAAGACGGTGACAGTGCCACAAATCAACTAGACCCGGCACGGCAGACCGTGACACCACCACGCTTACGAGCTAAACTACAAAACTCTTAGACGAAAACATAGTGAGAGAGCGTCACGACACGGGATTTGCCGACCACTGCCTGGACAGGACACCAAAGGCACAGGCAATATCGAAAAAACAAAACACATACATTGGATTTCATCAAAACTAAAAACTTTTGTGGAAAAATGCCATTGAGGGAGTGAAAAGACGACCCACAGCATGGGAGGAAGTGTTCACAAACCACGCATCTGATACGGGATTAGTACTGAGACGACATGAAGAACTCCGACAACTCAACAACCCAACTCTGACACGGGGAAAGGACTTAAATGGCATTTCTCCAAAGAAGACATACCAGTGGGTGACAGGACATGATGAGGTGCTCAACATCACTAGTCAGCAAAGAAGTGCAAATCAAAACCACCGTGAGGTACCATTTCACGCTCCCTAGAATGACAACAGTCTTTAAGAAAAAATGGAAAATAACTTTGGTGACTATCTGGAGAATTTGGAAGCAGTTCATTGCCGGCGGGAATCTGAAATGGCACAGTCTCTGTGGAAAAGAATGTTCTGGTCTTCAAAAAGTGAAATATAGACTCACCATAAGATCCGGCCTTCTGCCCGCAGGCATAGAACCAAAGGGATAGGGAGCAAGGACTTAGATGCACAAGAACACCAGTGTTCCCAGCAGCGCAATTCACAGCAGCCAAGAAGTGGAAACCACACAAGTGCCCATCAAGAGGTGAGTGAGTGGACAAAAGGTGGCACGTGCTCACAAAGAAAGATTACGCAGGCTTGAAAAGGAAGGAGATCTGGATGCATCCTACAACACGGGAAAACCTCGCTAACATGACGTGAAGCGAAACAAGCCAGACACAAAAGAACACGAGTTGCCCAGACTGGGCCAATCCACGGAGACGGGATGCAGAACAGGGGCTCTCGGGGGCTGGGATGAGGGGACGGCAGATGACTACAGGAGGGTTAAGCTCCTGTCTGAGAGGAGGAAATATTCCGAACAGGGAGAGTGGTGATGGTTGTGAGACACGGTATATGCGTGAGGTGCCCCTCAATGTTACACTTAAAATGGTTCAAATCGCAAGTTTTACCTCGTATATGTTTTGACACAATTTTAACACGGATAACGCAATGTACCAAAAGCCACAGGACCGTCCACTTCAAACAGGCGTGGCTTATACGTCAGGATGGCGCTCAGTCGCCAAGCAACAAGCATGCTGGCATGCTAAGCCTTGGTCAAAACTACTCTCTCCCTTCACAGGACTCTTAGTCCAGTAGCAGAGAGGGCCAGAGGCAGTGAACAGCGAGGGCACACTATTTTAATCAGTTTTGAAGCAGGTGTGCCCACACAGCTCTAGAAGAAGAGGAGAGAATTTTATAAAATGAGACACTGAGGCAAAGTTTTGAAACGTACACTGGAGTTTGCCTGGAAGGTGGGCTTTTCCTGGGCATCTCAAGGTGATGAAATAGGGTTTCTGAAGGCAAGTGGCACTAAAGAAAAGTCTACAATCAAATCAGTTTGAAGTATTCTTGCTGAAAGCTGGGGCGGGTGCACTGAAAACTCCCCTCCGGCCCCACAGGACTCTGAGCCCCTTCCCAAGGCCAGAGCACACGTGGCATCTCCAGGTCGGAGGCCGAGGAGGGCCGCCTCTCCCTGGCCTATTTGCATGTGCGTTTGTACCGTCGGTCTTTCCACACACAGTAGGAGCCTCTAGCCGACTCCTCATATTCTGGACACCCATCTGGGAGCCCCTGGGTGAGAAAGCAGAGGGATGTTGGGGACCCAGGAGGGGAGGGCCTGGGGGGGGTACAGGTCTGGTCGGTCACTACCTCACAGCACTGAGGGCGGGCAGGACAGCCCCCCAGTGTCCCCACACTTGACATTTCAGGAAATGGTCATGGCTCAGAGCACGTGTGTAAAATGAGTAAGTTTACCTGTTTGCTGGATCCTCAGAACTTAGAGAATTAAACGGGCTGTCTTCTGCTACTTCCTGTGTCTCTGTGAGGAAAGGAAAAAAAATCATATGGTTTTATGCTTAGGGTAAAATTGTGACGAGTGGAATTTTACACTTAAAATGGTTCCATATTTTCTGTTCTTGTGAATGATAGACTTAACATAAAAATTATAAACTGATAGATTCAAGGTTTTTTAGATTGGATTCAAAATAAGATGTTTTCAAAATAGGATTACAGTAAAAAGTGATATCCAAAGGCCCCGGGAACAGCTGGAATTAAAACGGTACCCAAAGAAATCAGGCTGCAGTAAAAAACACATTTTCTCCCGTGTCATGATTTTTCATGGAAATTTCCTATTGTGATTTATTGGAAAGTGTGTCTAGATGAGGGCTTCCAAAGATCCTCGGGGGAGAAAGAGTGGCATTCATGATATTTGACAACCAAGTTTTTATAAACTTACATGCATGGGCACACACAGGTATACACATACGTGTGCACACCCGCATGCACGCACACACACATGTACACACATGTACATGTGCGTACACGTGTACACTCATACACACCCACGCACACATGTATGCACATGCTCGTGTACACTCATGCATGCACATGCACGTGGGCACACACGTGCATGCATGTGCAGGCATGTATACACATGCACACGTGTACTCTCACACACATATAAACACACATGTGGACACACGCATACATGCACATGTACACACGTACGCACACATGTGGACACATGCGTGCACACACGGTCTGTCACCCGGGTCCGGCTGACTGCTGTCTCTCACCCCGGGGTTTGATTTACCAAGCGGGTGATGAGCTCAGGTTTAGCCACCTGCTCCACCGACTGGTTGTTAATTACTACGCTGGGAAACTGTCCATAAACACCGTTTTAGACGCAATTTATTGTGTGTTAAGCAACTGTTCTTGACCAGTTTCAAAGCTCTCAATGGGTGACTCGAGATCCAGGAAGGCTGGGCTTCATCGAGTAAGCTTGGAGATCTCACCCATAAAATGGCCCCCTGACCGCAGCAGACAGTGACAAGCACCCCGTCCCCAGCAGTGGAACCTGCCTGGCGGTGCGCCAGGGACTGCAGAGGCATGAACTCGAGCTCTCGAGGCCACTGAAACCTCGCTATCGGCCAAGGACACACGCCAGGTCAGGGGCAGGGCCGGGGGCTGACCTCAGACCTGCTCTTCCCGCCGCCCCACACTCCCCCAAAGAATGCCCCACGTGCCCTCATAGAAGACAAAGATACTCAACAAAGCCAACAAGAAAGGGCACACAGTGGTTATCTTTGCCGCGGCTGGTTCAAGGGCCCCTCCTGCCGTCCCTGAATGCCCACCGCAGGTGCCTTATCCACCCCCCAAAACAACGCCTTCCTGCCTGTGCTCCGCCTTCCTGCCTGTGCTCCGCCTTCCTGCCTGTGCTCCGCCTTCCTGCCTGTGCTCCGCCTCCCAAGAAAGAAGATGACCCCGATGTGATGTCTGCTAAAAGGAGAACTTTGACTTGGAATGTGATGCACATACTCGTGAGAAAGTTCTCCCGCTGGCCACACAAACCAACCGTCTCTTACTATTCTGGAAGGATCTGGAAGCTCGTGCCACGAGGCAGGGCACCATGAGTCTCTGACCACTGGAGACCCGCTCATGAACAGAGGCGGAAGCTCAGGGTCGTTTCTCAGGGTTGCTTTTGGGCGGTGGGGAAGATGGCCGACTGCGGCTGTTCCTGTTTCTCAGGGTCGCGTTCCAGGGAGCAGCCTCCATGTGAGTGAGGGAGCCCGAGCGGGGACGCGCACGCCAGTCCCGAGGGAGCCCGAGCGGGGACGCGCACGCTAGCCCCGGGGGATGCGCACGCCAGCCCCGGGAGAGCCGGAGCGGGGATGCGCACGCCAGCCCCAGGAGAGCCCAAGCGGGAACGCACACTCCACCCCCCCCCCAAGGAACCCGAGCGGGGACACGCACGCTAGCCCCGGGGGAGCCCGAGCGGGGACACGCACGCCACCCCCCCTCCCCCCGAGGGAACCCGAGCAGGGAGGGAACCCGAGCGGGGACGCGCACGCCAATAATCCCGAGCGCCCCCTCATCTTCCCTTAATTCCAAAACCTACTTCCTTATTTTTAGATTGTTCTTAGTCTTTAGAGGCCACACAATACGAACCGCATTGTTGATCACGGTTAATTTCCAAGATTACCACCAATTACAGGAAAACACATGGGAAAAACATCCACCCTAAAAACTTGTGGTTCCCAAACATAAATTCAAGATCTTCTTTAAGGAAGACTTTTTCCCCAGCTGTCACAACTAGGAAGGAGAGCCCCAGTTTGCTGGATGGTTCCGTATCTGGGAGGTCTCGCGTCCCTGAGAGCCTGTGCAGCTAGGACAGTCCCCGGGCGCGTCCGGGGACAGAGCACGCCCAGGTTTCGGCGAGAGAACGGCGGATCGGGCTGCCTTCACTGACTCCCCTCGGAGCAGGGCTGCACTCGGCTCCCGGAGGCCGGCTGGACCGTCCCGCTGCCCTCTGCACACGGGCCCGCGCCGGCTGGCAGCAGGTGCCCGCAGGCCGAGCCGGGGAGGGGCTGTGGCGGCTCTACCAGAACACGCAGGACAGCGGGACTCGCGGACGACAGGCAGTTACAGCTCGCGGTGCACGGAGAGGAGGCGGCCCCTACCTTCCTCCTCCAGGGACGCGGCACGGATGACGACCGGGCTGGAGTAGGCCGGCACGAGCAGCGGCAGGTTGCAGGGCACAGCGTAGCCACAGGGCACCGGCACCGAGTACCCGCTGGGCACCGGCGGGCTGGTGCCCTCCTCCTCGGCATCCGGGTCTGCGGGCGGGGGCTGTTCCTCCTGCAAGGGCGTGATGTCAATGACGGAGTAGGGGTTCACCCTTGTCGGGACCTCAGGCGGTGCGCCTTCTGCCGGGGCGTCGGCGGCCTTTCCCCTCCCGAGTTCATCTCCTGGAGGCAAACACACAGAGGGCATCGAGGAGGCGGGGAGAACTGGAGGCTCGTCCCCCCCGGGCCAGGCACCACAGGATGCCCAGGAGACGCCCAGATCTTGGGGTTCAGAGCCCGCTCCCCCAGGCCACGCACCACCAGGGGGCCGGGGAGACACCCAGATCTGGGGGTTCGGAGTGGAGCACCCGTCAGCACGGACACCCAGGGCCTGGTGGCTCCCCGGGCGGCTTCTCTGCTGACATGTGTCAGGTAGAAGCTGCCGGAACCAGGGGAAACCGCTGACCATACAGCAAGCCCTGGCTGCAAAGGAAGAAACCAGTCCTTGTGGTGGCGGCAAAAGCAGCCACCTCCGGGCCCCAACAGGGACTCCACGCATCTATCTCAAAGAGTGTGAATTTCAGAAATGCTGCCCGTTAGGCAGCGACATGGTGCTGAGGCCATTTTCATCCGTCTTGGAAGATACCCATCCCCCCCTTGGAGAAGCCGACAGGTGGCTGAGCGGCCTGGAGCCCGTGGGAAATGCCGGAGACGAAGGGAGCACGGCTAGACTTAAATGGGCCATTACAGATCCCGTCCAGCTCCGGAACGCCGACCTCCCCCCACGTCACTCACCCGTGGTCAGGACGAGCTGGGGGCGGCCTGGGGACCCACCTGAGCCCAACGCAGCGGCCGCGCCCGCACCACTGGCCGGGGCGCCCGCGGCTGGCCGGTCTGCCTCTGGAATCTCATCTCCACTGTCGAAATCGAAGGGCTCGCCTTCATCCTCCTCGTTGGTCGTGGTGTCGTGTTTCACCTCGTTTTCTAAAGGTGACAAGAACAGACTCAGCCACCGGGTGAGCAGACAGAGGCACTCGTGTTCAGTGCCAGGGACTGTGCGCGGGCCAAAGTACCGGCAGAGGATGCGTGAAAGGAAACAGGAAGCAAGGGAGCCCTCAGTACGAAGTTCAGCTGAAACACCACTGGGGTCTGCCCGAGCCCCACGGGGCCGCGAGCCCCTCGGTTCTATCCACGCCGATCACCCACAACACACTTGCCACCCAAAGGTAGGGGACCTTGCAACCCCTGCCCAGGCCAGGCCCACCCCACGGACCCCATCCTGCATGCGTCCCGGGGTGAGGACATGTTCGGGGCAGGATGGAGGGCGCTCGGGCCCTCAGATGTTGTCCATCATCCCATGAGATGTCACAGCACCCAGGTGACAACGCCCAGGCTAGGGAGCTGGGGCAGGGGGCAGAGCAGGACATACAGGGGAACACCACAGCAGGGAGGGAGCCTCTTCTGCTTCACGGAACCCCAATGCTGGGGCCAAAAGTCAGAACACAGAAAACTCCCAAACCCGATGGCCTTCTCCACTGGTACACAACTCACTCCTCTGTACCTAGACGGTCTGCTGGCGTCTGGCGCTCACGCAGGTCATGGGAAGTCAGTCTCGGGGACTCTCTCCCAGGATGGGGACCTATACCCTCACACAGGGACCCTCTCCCAGGGCGGGGTCCTGCACCCTCACACGGGAACCATCTCCCAGGGCGGGGTCCTGCACCCTCACACGGGGACCCTGCACCCTCTCACAGGGACCCTCTCCAAGACGGGCACCTGCACCCTGGGGTGTCCAGGACGGCTCCCTTATGAAGGAATGAGTGGGCGGGCACTACAGAGGGAGAAATGGCCCCGAGATGGAGCCCAAACCGCTCACGTCACAGGCAGACCAGGGTGCCGCACGGTGGGCTTCGGGCACCGGGCCCAGGGGAGACCGGCATCAGGCGTCCCCGCAGACACTGCTGCAGTCCCACAGGGCGGCAGAGGGATCCGCTGAGACAGGCACCCAGGCCCTGGGGCGGGTTCCCTTCCTGACGGCTCCACCCGGACACACCAGCCAGACTGCTGTCACGTGGGATCTGAACCAGCCATCTTAGCCAGGGACACGTAGACACGGGCTGCGAGGCCAGCGTCGGGGTGGAGAGGGGACGGAGAGAGCACCCCTGAGCCCCGGGCATGGCGGGGCCTGGGAGCGGCTGGGAAGGGGGTGGGGAGGGGCTGGGGGGTGCTAGGGGGCAGGACCATTAGAATCGGGCTTTCAGAGGTGGGGCAGTCTCTAGGGAGGGAAGGTCACAGAGACGGTCTAGAAACGGTCTTCCTGCCTGAGACCTTGTGGGTCCACACGAACCTTCGATGGCCCAGAAACATGGTCTTAAGTACCAGGTGTTCATTTTTCCCTTCAATCTTTGGAATCAGCACTATGTTCTAACAGGTGTTCTGAAGGAAACACCTTATCAGAGAGGTCAGGCTCCGTCCCTGCCGTCGGGGCGGGGGGGGGGGGGGGGCTCAGTGGGGCCCCGGGGGGAACAAGACTGCCGTGTCCGCAAGCAGCATTCTGGGGCAATTTCACCCCAATTTGCACATGGCAACAGCCAGAGGACGGAAACAAGCCAAGAGTCCACAGACTAATGAATGGACGGATGAACTGTGGGTCCAGTCCCAGACGAGACAGATTCTGACACCTGCCGCCACATGGACGGACCCCGGGGACCTTCTGCAAAGTGAAGTGGCCCCGTGTGACGGCACCACAGTGGGTGCGGGGGCTGGGCAGGGGATGCGGTCAGTGTCTAATGGGGAAGAGCTTCCGTCCAGGGAGATGGAAGTTCTGGAGGCAGAGGGTGGAGGTGGAGGTTGTGCAACAGTGTGAAAGAACTTCGAGCTCCTGAGGGTCACAGCCAATTCCCTACGAGAGCGTGCAGGCGGCGGCCCCTCAGCTCGGGAACCGTGCGCTCTTTTCCAATAGCGGCAGGAAGGCCACAGCAAGGCCACAGGCACCCCGCAGGCTACCAGCCAGGAAGACGCCACCCACCCACAGAAATGGGGACATTCTCCCCACCCCTAAGGACAGCTGGCCACACACCTAAGTACCACCCCCCCCGACACCAGGTGGTCACCTAAGTGCCACCCCCCCGGATTCCTCCCAGACTCTCGTGGCTTCAGTGCTCAGGTTTCTGCCCCTCAGGCCCTGCAGAGGACACGCGGGTCAGGCCCCGGGGGCATGTCTGGGGAAGACTCCAGCAACGGGGAGCCTAGGGGGAGGCCCCCGCCTGCAAGCGGGAGTGATACCAAGCCCCCCACGCCGCACCTTGGTGAGGGGACAGGACAGGGAAATGCTAATTTGCGCCCCTCCCTCAGGTCCTCACGGTGGTGGAGGGAGGCGGATACGGAAAGTGCCCCCCAGCTGGACCTGCAGGTGCCTGGGGCAGCCGACGACGACGAGGGACGTCTACCTTCCTTGTCACCCTGCAGGCCGGAACCTGACGGGTCCCTGCAGGCAGAGCTCCCAGGGGGCCGTGCTGGGGCCGTGCCGTGCCCGAGGGGCGCCCTCCCAGGGGGCTATGCCATGCCCAAGGGGCACCCTCCCAGGGGGCCGTGCTGTACCCGAAGGGTGCCCTCCCAGGGGGCCGTGCTGTACCCGAGGGGCGCCCTCCCAGGGGGCCGTGCCATGCCCGAGGGGCGCCCTCTCAGGGGGCCATGCTGGGGCATGCCGTGCCCGAGGGGCGCCCTCCCAGGGGGCTATGCCATGCCCAAGGGGCACCCTCCCAGGGGGCCGTGCTGTACCCGAAGGGTGCCCTCCCAGGGGGCCGTGCTGTACCCGAGGGGCGCCCTCCCAGTGGGCCGTGCCATGCCCGAGGGGCGCCCTCTCAGGGGGCCATGCTGGGGCATGCCGTGCCCGAGGGGCGCCCTCCCAGGGGGCCGTGCTGGAGCATGCCGTGCCCGAGGGGCGCCCTCCCAGGGGGCCGTGCTGGGGCATGCCGTGCCCAAGGGGCGCCCTCCCAGGGGGCCGTGCTGGGGCATGCCGTGCCCGAGGGGCGCCCTCCCAGGGGGCCGTGCTGTGCCTGCAGCGGTGCCCAGAGCCAGAGCCAGGGAGGCATCTCAGCCAAGTCACCCCAAAGTGAGGGAGGGAACTTGGGTGGCCAGGGATTGGGGGGCCCCGAGCTCCACCTCATCAGTACTTGGAGTCAGACCTTTCCCTTGTCCCCGAGAACCCCCCAAGTGGCAAAGGGCCCCTGAAGGACACCCTGTTACCTTTGGGCGGGGGGGCTGGCGGCTCTGGCTGGTCCATCGTGCAGCTGGGACCCTCACTTCTCAGGGCGCTGGGGAAGGAGAGACACCACAGTCACCGCAGGTCACCACAGGCAGAGGCCCCCGGGCTCCAGGGGCCTCCAGGCCAGCTGTCATCCGCAGCAGCGGCTATGGGACCACCACTGCCCCCACGAGGCCCAGCGTCCTCCGATACCATGCCTGGAGCGTGGAGCACACAGTCCCGGGGCCTGACTCCCCCGGGGCCCCGGCAGGAGCTGTGTCCACACCCGAGCTTCGGGGACAGCCCCTCCCGGCTCCACTGTCTCCCCTCCTCTCCCCTCCCCTGCAGCTTGGAGCGCAGGCAGACCTCAGTGCAGGGACCGAGGGCCGGGCTCGGATCTCCTCAGCCTTCAGGCCCTACACCCTCGGTCCAGGCCGCACCTCCGCACCCCGGGTTTTATTTCTTCCCGTCTCTGCAGGTCTTGTTCCCCTACATGTGGCCAGAGAAAACCCAAGTGTGAGAACGAGCATGGAACCAACCAGAGCATGAGGAGGTCAGTCCCCGGCTCCCTGGTCACAAGGATTTACAGAGTCGGACGCCTGCCCAGCTCCCACGAGAATGACCCGGTGAGAAGCAAACGTCCAGGGTCCGGTGCAGCAAGGGACGGTGACAATGGTGCCAGTGCGCTGTCCACCATCCGCCCACAGTACGCGGAACATACTGGAAGAACCAGGATGCAGCCCACCTGCCCACTGTCAACCCACGTGGCAGAAGGGACTGCTCGTGTGGGCGCTGGTAGGGCACCACGGGCACCACTACACTGCTAGCCCGGCCACGGACCGGCCACACGCGGGCCACACATGGGTCACACCCCCAACGTGGCCCCCACACAGGCCCACATGGGACACGAACCTGCCCGCACCGGCCCCTCTCACTCAGCATCTCCTTGCGGTGCACTTAGAAACACCACACCTCCCGGAAGAGGCCCTGCGGGGCCCACCCATGGGGAGACCCAGGTCAGACGCGGACGCACGCGCCGGGGCTGCGATCTCTGCACCCTGCTCTCCTGCAGGGCCCAGGAGCCTTGGCACGTCCGTGTCACCGGGACTGGAGGGACAGTGCCAGCCCCAACCACTGCAGGGGGTCAGAACAGGGCCCAGCATGCAGGGACTCGGGAAACAGCAGCAGGCGGTGGTCCAGCGACACGGCCATCTGTCCTGTGTGACCACGTCTACCCCCGGCCCCTCCAGAGATCGGATATGACACAGACTCAGTGGTGTCGACGGAGGGCACGGCAGGATTCGTCCTCTTGGCCAGAAACCAGAGTTTGGTTCCACGTGGGCCACAGCGGTTACTCCCGACATAACGCAGGAGAAGCACGTCTTGCCGAGAAGCTGCGGCGCCTCTGGCCTGCGGTGACCCGCCCCACGGGGAACACAGGTCCCTGTCTGCAGGGACAGGTACACAGGCCCTGACATGACCACCACGCCCGCCGCCATGTCGGCAGCTGTCCCTCCAGCGTCCGCCGCGGTTGAGGCACCAAGGATGAGTCTGCAGGAGGCCAGAGCCTGGCGCACGCGCTCTGCCGGACCGGCTGGCCTGACACCGGAGGGCCTGCCTCTTCTGGGGCAGTGGTGATGGGAGGGACAGGGCATGTGACAGGCTACATCCAGTACGTGAGCCTGCGAACCTCCCTGAGGCCAGGCCAGCGCTGACCTGCTGCGACACACGTGCGGCCATCGAGGGCGCAGGCGGCTGGTGCTGCTCAGACCGGGAAACGCCAGGCTGGTCCCAACACTGGCTGCACCCGGCCCCTCCCGGTGCGCCAAGACCCCGCAGGCACCGTGGGGAACAGGAAAGAGGAGACATCTGCAGGAAGAGGGGACAATGGATGCCAGAGTCGTGGGAGGAAGAGAGGAAAAGAAGGAAACTAGTATTTTTAGCTGTCTGAGAGGTGAGTGGACCAGCGTTTCCGGCTACTTAACGTTGTCTCACAGACCAGGGAAACACATCCTGCTCTCTGAGCTGCAGAGGACGACATTCCCAAGTGGCAGGGCCCACGGGAGCCAGAGGGCTTCTCGGGCTGTGGAGCAAAGCCTTCTACGCGGTGTGATGTCCACACACATTCTCCTGCTGTGGGAGGTGTGCCGGAGGCCCGCCCGTAAGAAGGCATCCTTCCTGGGGGGACAAAGCAGTGGCACATCTGCAGGGGTCCCTCCCGGAGGAGCTGGGACACACCAACCAGCCACACGCTCTTCCGTCTCAACCTGACTCTCTCTCTCCGTCACACGCCTCACTAGTCTTCACGGCTCTTTAAACCTCAGTGCACAGACCGCGTTAACGCGCACTGTTTGTACTTAAAACACATCACAACAGAGTCCAGCTGGGGTTTTCCCCACGGATAACCCGGCACAGCACGATCGCCACCCCTGGACGTGTTCCTGCCCCGACGGCCCGCTGACAGTGCAGCTCAGGCTCCCAGGGCGCCTGCGGGGCGCAGACCTGTTCCAAGCAAGCTGGGGTTCGCGCTGGGGCTGGAGCCCGGGCCCCGGGCCCCACGAGCTGGGCTCCGGGTCACTGGTGAGCGCCAGGGCATTCCGGAGTGCCCGGTGACAGTGTTCTTCCTAAATCAGCGTCCGCGGGAAGCCGAGCTCCTGAGAAGGAAAGGCCCCAGGCAGCAAACACGCAGGTCCCCTTCTGGATGTCACAGGCCCGTAGGCACCCACCATGTCTCCGGCCGGCCGGGCCCCAGGCCACGCCCGCACCCCCACGCCCGCACGGCGCACTGCCAGGCAGGCTCTGAGCCATCGGGGGGCGCCTCCCCGGGTCCCCCGGGGCTTGCAGACAGTGTTCCGGGGACTGGGCCGGGCTGCAGCGCCCTCTGCCCAAGACCGACCTGGGCACACAGGACAAGACGCGCTTTCACGACGCGGTCCCCCCATGGACGGGGCAGGAGGTAAGTCGGTCTGGGCCGTGTGAGTGCTGTCACTTCCCAACTTCAGCGTCCTAATGAGACCCTGCGTTGTGCACCCAGATTGCAGTTTTCAACAAAACGATGACGCATCGGTCACAGCGGTGCTGTGTGGTGATTTCGGGTGGCGGGTCTGAGGGCCATGTGGCTCCTGGTCACAAGCCAGGGCACAACACCCAGACCACTTTTTGTGCTTTTTACAACATCACAGAAATAGACTTGAACCTCGACTCCTGTGGCATATTTTCTGCACCTTGCACGATGGGAGGAGGTCCGCAAGGTGAGCCTCTGGGGTGGGTCCACAGGACGCCGAGGGCAGAGGCCGGCCCCTCCTGCGGCCCATGCCCGCCACCACAGCCACGCTCTGAGTCCTGGAGTCCGAGGAACGCGGCACGCTCACACCGAGGTCCCTTCCAGGGAGAAGCAGGGAAATCGGCAGTGGAGGGCTGGGGCCCGGGACCCTGCTGACACCCTGCTGTCCTGACCCCTCCTGGCCCAGGTTCCCAGCTGTGCCATCGCCTGCAGGGCTGCTGGGGGTGAGAGGCCCTGCACCCACGAGGCTGGGAAGCACCCTGGAGGGGACACGCTCTCGGCACACCAGGCTCAGTTCTGCTGAGCGCACAGTGACCCCGCACGGCGCTCTCCGGGCTGGGCTCCCCGGCGCCCTCCCCAGCGGTCTCCCCACTCTCTGGGTCACACCGAGCTGGGTGGCAACAGGCAGGGCCTGCGCGTGGCCCAGATGCCCCCGAGCCCACCACCACCACCGTGGCCAGCACCCCACACCGAGGGGCTGGCTCGGGGCACCAGTGCAGGCCCTGGCTGGGGCAGGAGCCTCAGAGCCCCGAGCACAGAGCTCGGGGTGAGGGTCAAGGGCTGGGGGGGAGGACCCAGGGTGAGCCGGGAGACCCCGGGGCTCGCGGCAGGTGCGCTCAGAGCCAGGAGCGCCTGGGTCTCCGTCACGCCCACAGAGGCCACAAGGGGAAGGGGGAGGTCACAGAGAACATGCTCTAAACTTAAGCTCCACGGCAGACCGAACACGCCAACCCCGTCCTAACGTTTTCACAGATTTTTCAGTAGAGGTCATGCTCACAAACAAGGGGCAGGAGGAAGAGGAGGGCATCTTCTCTGACGCTCACAGGGAGCACCGCTGTCGCCCGGGGCTCCGGTTCTGTCACCACCTGGACGTTACCGCCGGGGCTGCAGCGAGGCATCGCCTCGTCAGGGCTACGCAGGGGGTCAGCGTC
>PISW01008513.1:0-72874 GCA_004023785.1 Mungos mungo | reverse complement strand
CCATCCATCCATCCATCCACTACAACATCAGTTTTAGTTTTACCCATTCTGCTACTGCAAAATGTGAAGAGGAGAGGATTAAAGGGTTATCTCTATTAGTCATGTCGGTCTAGGGGTCCCCCCCCAATGCCTGGTGGGGGTAGAGGAAGTTGCATGGTGTGCAGATGAAGACGGTCCGCACCTTTGCTCAGTTGCCTGGGCGCGCGCCCACTCCTGGCTAACTGACCTGGGGCGAGTCATGGATTTGCCAGTCGTGGAGATGATGACATCACTAACGCCTTAGGGTCGTGGGAATTGAATGAGATAACGTGTAGAATGTTCCGGGCTGTGCCTGGCAAGTGGTGAGTAACCCAACACGGTGAGCTTCCGTTCCCTGAGACCGAAGCAGCACAGAGGCTATAAGCGCGCAGCTTCCCGTGTCCGGTCCCGTCGGGATCCCCGTCACAGGCGGGAAGGGTGAGCTCTCCTTGCAGCAGTGCCCGTCCCCGGGGTGCGTTCTCTCTGCCCCTGCTGTGCTCCCTTTTCCATCGCAGCTGGTAAGGGATCTTTGGGCCTGGATCTTGCTCTGATGCGCCCACTTCTGGGGGCCCGGTGGACTGCCTCCCGCCTCCCCCACTCCACGTGGTCCTTCTCTCCAACAGCGGCCGGCCGGTGACAGGGTTGACCGCCCCACAAACCTGCCGTGACACATGTCTCTCCTCTCTCGCAGGGGGGCGGACCTGTTCCTGCTGGACAGCCGCACGCTGTGGGCCTCGGAGGAGGGCTGGCTGGTGTTCGACGTCACGGCCACCAGCAACCACTGGGTGGTCAACCCGCGGCACAACCTGGGCCTGCAGCTCTGCGTGGAGACCTTGGACGGTAGGTGTCCCCTCACCAGCCCTGCGGGCCCGACGGCCTGTGCCCCCGGGCCTCGCAGGAGCTCAGCCAGCTCACGCTTGTGGCTTGTCGCTGCCCCGCCCCCCACCAGGCAGGGCTCACTGTCCAGCCTTCGGATCCATGAGCAGAAGCAGCTCCTGCCCCTTTGCAGGAGATGGTGACGCGGTTGGCCACAGCTGGGGTGCAGAGCGAGGTCCCCGCCCCACTGGGAGGGGGGTGACATCCTCTCAGAAATGCGGACTCCGGTCCCGTCCCAGCCCTGCTCTGTCAGAACCGGCCCGTGAACCGGAGCCTCAGGTGATGCCTGAGCACACACCGTGTGGGACGTGCTGACTCAGGCACCCCCCCCTGGGGACATGGGACGTCCTGGGTGTCCTGTGCATGGCGGGACATTTAACCGTATCCCCCCGGCTTCTACCCACTGGATGCCGGTCGCATCTCCCCAGAATGTCTCCAGCTATTACCGAATGTTCCCCGCGGAGTCAGGTCACCCGCGGTTAAGGACGCAGCACGGGTGCCCGGCATGAAACCCCTTCAAGAGCCCCCCGAACGTGGTCCTGAGCCCCCAGCCCTTGGAGAGTCACTGGTGGCTGCACCCCACTCCGTGCCTTCCGCTCTCCGCCTCAGACCCAGCCTCTTTGAAGGGCGGACAGAAGGAGAGTGGGAGCCCAGGTGGCTTAGTTGCACCCATTTCTTCCCCCAAAATGTGTTTATTAAGTGGGGGGGGGTCGGGGCGCAGCTCTGGGGTCTGTAGCGTCTTCCTTACGCCAGCTTTAAGGGGGGAAAAAAACCCAAACGCAGAACGCGTGTATTTTAGAACAGCTAATACTTGCGAGTGACTCAGCCTTCAGGTCACAGGCGCCTATAGCCCGGACTTCCTTCTGCAGCTGAGCCGCCTCCGGGGCCCCCCAGCTGCTGGTTCCGGGGCGCTGGGGCCTTTTCCGAGAGCCCTCTGGGGATCTAAACAATCGCACCGGAGGGTCTTCGTTCCTCTCTCTGCTTTTCCTTCCTGCAGGGAGAGACGTAGTGTAGGCAGTGTTGTCTGCCTTGCTGTTTGTCGCCTGGCAACCTACCGTGAAGGTTGGGTCTAATTAAAGAGCGTCCCTGTTGGTTTAAAGGCCGTTCTGTTTGTGTCCGTGTGGCGTGTGGGCGGCTCTCCCGCTGTGTGACTTTGGACAGCCTCCCTAACCTTTCTGAGCTTCCTCATCTCCAACCCTCGGGGGCTCTGGGGTTGTTCTGAGATTCGGTGAATTAATACAGAGGGAGTTTTAAAATAGTGCCCTAATGGGGTGCCAGAGGGTGGGGGGGCTCAGAGAGTCCGACCCTGGATCTCCGCGCAGGTCACGATCGCATTGTTTCTGAGATCGAGCCTCGCGTCGGGCTCTGCCCCGACAGTGATGCACCTGCTTGGGATTTTCTCTCTCCTTTTCTTTCTCTGCCCCCACCTTCTCTCTCTCTCTCTCTCTCTCTCTCTCAAAATTAAACCTAAAAAAATATTTTAAAAATTTTAAAAAGAGAGGTGCCTGGGTGGCTCAGTCACTTAAGCCTCTGACTTTGGCTCGGGTCATGATCTCACAGTTCGTGGGTTCGAGCCCCACATCGGGCTCTGTGCTGACAGCTTGGAGCCTGGAGCCTGCCTCAGATTCTGTGTCTCCCTCTGTCTCTGCCCCTTGCCTATTTGTGCTCTCTCTCTCTCTCTCTCAAAAATAAATAAATATTTTTTAAAAGGCTTAAAAATTAAAAAAAATAATGCCCTAGTGTGCATAGGAATCCCCTGGGCATCTTGTTACAATGCAGATTCTGCTTCAACAGGTCTGGAGCGGGGGCGAGGGGGTCTGCATTTCCAGCCAGCCCCCGGGTGGTGCGGAGGCTGCTGGTCCCCGGCCGTGCCTTCCTAGCAAAGGCTGAGCGTGGACCTGATGCTCTTGTTATTAATGGCGTTGGTGCGTTGACTTATCCTGTCCTTCCGGGAAGGACATGCAGGTGTTTTCTGGTCCTTTGCTCTTACAAGCAGGGCTGCCGTGGAAAAATCTCAGCTGACTTCTCATCGTCTGCCTGAGTGAGCATAGCCCTGGGATCAGTTCCGGAAAGGGGCGCTGTCTGTAGTTTGGATAGAGACCGTCCGTTTGCCCTCCGTGGGGCCCATTCCATTCAAACCCCTGCCAGCAATACCAAGGCACCTGCTCCCCCTGTGACAGTTACTCTTTCCCAAACGTGTCTGTCTTTGCCCGTTGGGAAGCCACAAGTGGGACCCTGTAGGTTTGCTTTGCTTTTCTCCGTCAGGCTTGAGGCTGAGCCCTTTGTCCTGTGCACTGTCTGCGGTTTGCTCCCCGCGTGCCGTCCGTCCATACCCGCTGCCCGCTGCTCTGTAGAACGTTCGTCTTTTTCTTCTCCATAATCTGCGGACAGCTGGCCCTTTGTGCTTGGAGCCGCAGATGCCTTGCCTCGTTCTAGTTTTTCTGTCTACTGTGCTTAAAGCCAGGTTTTGCCCAGCTGGGTTTCCAGATGATGTGCCTACGTTGTATTCACCTTTCCTTTAGGGCTCCTGGACTTTGCCTCTTCTCTCTCCTGTCAGAGGCCACGGCTTTGGTCTGGGGCTGCCTTGCCTCCCTCAGGTTTGCCTAAGCCCGGGTCCCGTGAGGGAGGGGCTGCGGAGTGCAGGACCACGCTTGTCTTGTTTCCAGGCTGGTCTTGTTTCTACTGATGGGCCTCCCCCCACCCCCCTCGCCCTTCTCCTGTTCCATGACACTTAAGTGGGGGGAGGGGTCCTAGAAATGTTGACGTTTTCCATCGCTCTGTATTGAGTTGGCAATCTACGTGCCTCATGGACCAAACTCAGCTTGCAGCCTGTTTTTCTGTGGCCTGTGAGCTAAGAAGAGTCCTCACCTCTTTAAATGGGCGAGAAATATCAAAAGGGAAAGACTATTTCATGACATGAGAAATTCACATTTTGGTGTTCATAAAGTTTTATTAGTACACGGTCACAGTCACCGATTTACATATTGTCTAGGCCTGCTTTTGTGCTATCAAAGCAGGGTTGAGTAGTTGTGACAGAGACTTTGGTCCGCAGAGCTGAAAATATTATTTTCAGATGATTATTCATCGACAAAATGTACAATTCCTGTTGTATGCCAGAACTTCTCAAACTATGTTCTGTGAAGCGTTGATGACTGTCCTGGGGTAAAGGAAAGCCTTTATGATCAGTGAGGTGTGAGCAGTGCTAGGTGGAAGAAACTCAGCAGGTTTCTCTGCAGGACTTATCAGAACCTTTATGTTGCGAATGTCCATTGGGAATTTCCGGATGGGGAATAGAACATAGAGGAATTCCAAACATTTTTGGCAATAGAATCATTCAACCCTTTGTTTCACTTACAAGCTTTTGAGGAGCCTATTGGAGGTGAAGTTAAAAACTGAGGCTAAGCTAGACTTGATTCTTTTTCGTGGACCTGTAGATACTGGCTAGACCTTCAGCTTGACCTTCAGGGGTCCTGTGCTTCTCTGCCCCGTCTGCCCTGCTTGAGGTGGCCCAGGTTTGGTTTTTGTCTTAAGTGACAACTAGCCCTGTTCCCTTCAGTCTTTGTGATCCTCTGTCTCCCCCAGAGTCTGGGGCTTCGTGCCCTTTGTCCTCCAGCTTCCGCCTCCCCCTAGCATGAAGGGGGAGGCTGAGCGTTCCCTGAGATGCCACAGCCTGATGGTCACAGCTTGGGCTCAGGAGGCCAGACTGCCCAGGTTCCAATCCCGCCTCTCCTGTCTGTAGCCCTGTCACCCGGGGTGACTCACTTAATGTCCCTCATCTGCACGGTGGGGTTTATAAGAGTTTCCACCTTCCAGGGTGGTGGCGAAGGATCAGAGGAGCTCATGCAAGCGAAGGGCTTGACTGCTCAGCTGGAGTCGGCTGCTGAGCACAGAGTGCTGTGGGCCTTGGTCCCTCGGAAGGCTCACCGCGTGGCCGCAAGGCAGATGCCGCCTGTAGGATGCTCATGGCACCGGGGAGGAAACCGAGTCCCTGAGGGGCGTGCGGCTGCGGCTCCGCCTTCGGGCAGCCGCCTGGGAACTCCTCTTCGTGTGGGGGGTAGAGCCTGCTGGTCGTAAGATGCTGCCCGGAGGCTGTGCCCCTGATCAGGGCCCGTCTCCTGCCTGCCTGTCCCCTCCCAAATGGGCATCGGTTGCTGGGCATGGATGCTGCTCCCCACTCCCCACCCCCACCCCCAGGACCTGGCTGGTCCGTCCAGGCGCTGTGCCTGCCAAGGTGGCAAGTCTGCCCGGTGGCCTGGGTCAGGGCAGGGCCACCCACTCAGACCGTCCGAGAGGCTCAAAGCCATACCACGGCCCGCTGGGGTGTGGAATTCGGGGTCGTTTCCGGTGATGAGATAAGGCGAGCCTGGCGTTTCTGACACCACGGGTTCTGGCTGTGCCCTTGTCCCTCAGACCCCCCCCGGGGGTACGTAGGGAATACTGGTTCCCAGGCCCCACCCCACAGCACAGGGCCTGGCCCAGTGCTGACGCGTCGGCAGGGTCATGCCCTGTGTTTTGTTCTGGGGTGCCTGCCGATAAGATGGTGCCCAGACGGAGGACCCCACATAGACTCTGGGTCTAACTGGTTTTGCATTAAATGCCCACGCAGGTGAGACACCAGCAGAGCCCGCTGGGGAGTCCGTGCATTCTGGGCTCCGTTGTGCTCGGCTGTGTCGCCTACTGAAGTGACCAGTTCTTGCTGCATTGGCTCCTGCTACCTTCCCATAAACCCCGTGGGCGTCGCCTCCTGTGGCACCTAAGGAGCCGAGCCTGGAGCGGTGGGTCCAGCCCTCTGGGAGGGAAGGGGAGGGGGGCGGCGTCTAATCCTTGTCCAGACCCTCCCAGCAGCTCCCAGCCACTAGGTGGCTGTCGGAATGTGGAGCCCGACCCCCGTCAGGGGCCTCAGTTTCCACACCCAGACAATGGGCATGTCGATGCTAGTCATCCTGGTGAACTTGCCTCCATCCTGGTGAGGCACAGACGTCACAGATCTCCTTGGAGAAGCCCGGGAAGCTTGGTGTGAGGTGAGCCTCCTGCTCACCGGGTCTCCAGACACCTCCCGAGACCACCCAGGAGGCAGGCATCTGTCCCCCCATCCCTGCAGCTGCGCCTTCCTGTGCGCACCCCCCGGGGAGGGCGCAGCTGGGGCTGGTGCGGGGGAGGGAGGCCCATGCGCTCCGGCACCTGCAGCTCGTCATGAGCGAGCCGGGGAGCATTGTCTCCTCCAGGACTGGACACGGTGGGAGGAGGGCAGGAGCCTCCTGGTCTTTCCCTTTGTCCAGAAGAGGGGAGGGGCGGCCGCCGCCCCCAAGGTCCCCAGGCTGTGCTCCCGGCTCCTGGGGGGGGGGGGGAGGAGACGCGGGGCCCCCGGCGGAGGGTTCGCTCCGCCTGAGTGGAGGGGCGCCGTCCCTGCAATGCTGGTGCGGAGGAGCCTGTGCTGGCCGGAGGCGGGGCTGCAGCGATGGTTGGGAGGAAGGAATGAATGGATTGCACTGAAATGCCGAGTCCTGGGCCCGGCACCCTGCCCACGCGCCCGCCTGCTGGAGCTTACTGTCACTGTGGCCATCGGTGTGCACAGTGCTCACAGGGACCCGCCCAGGTGAGGAAACCCAGGCCAAGAAGGCAGAGGTGCTTGCCTGAAGTCCCCACGGTCCCTGCGTGGATGGGGGCTCCGCCGTGGGCTCCCAGTCCAGCCCCCCAGCCTCACTCTTGTCTGGACCTCGTCCGAGGAGCGTGGCCAGCAGGGACCAGGCTGGAGAATGTCGTGTGGCTCAGTGAGACCCTGCCGGGTACACGCCTGGGCCATCCGGACAGACAGCCCTGGACCCTGCGGCCTCCCGCTCCCTGCCTGGGAAGGAAGGACTTTCAGAGAGAACCCAGAAGGGTGCCCGCGGGCCAGGGCTGCACCGGACTTCCGTGACTCCTTCCTTCTCTTAAAAAAAAAATACTAAAAATTATGTTTTATGACCACGTTAGTATAAAGATGAACACATCTAATTTTGGCTGGATTAAAAATTGGAACATTTTCTGTGACCCTCAAAGGCTTACGTTTTGTCTTCTGATTTTAAGAGACATTGAAACGTTTTCATGGGCCCCTAAAAGTACGTGGGCCTGGACGCGGTGCCTGCGGACAGCTTGGCCCCGGGCCCTGCCTCCCGGGCCGGAGAGTGTGCCGGACCCTCCCTGCCCGGCAACTACTGGTTAGAACGAGCTTCCTGCACGGAGAGCCTCCCCGCCTGCCCTGGAAACACGTTTCTTCACTCAACAAACATTTGATACGCCAGGGACTTGTAGGCACTGGGGCCACGGCCTGAAGGGTTTTGCTGTCACGTCGCCCGCGTTCTGGGAGGAAGGTGGACAGCACAGGGACGAGGCTGTGGAGACAGGTTCAAGGGCTCGGGGGTTCCCAAGACGGCGTCCCTCTGCTCACCGGGTCAATGTCTGTGGTTCTCCCGGGACCCGCTTCCATCCCGGAGCCGCCAGGAAATGATGAGACTCTGCTCTGGGCCAGAGACGCCTTCGTCCTTACCGACGTGAAAACACCTGGTCGCTTGTTCCCAAGACAAGGACTTCAGCGTCCTGTCCCCCACGGGGCCTCCTCCTCTCCCCTGTAGGAGAACTCGGGGGCTCAGGAGGACAGCGTCCAAAAGCCCGACCCCTCCAATCCGAGAAGACAATATGGTGGCCTCGTTTAGCCCCGTGTCACACTTCCTGGCCTCCAGCTGCTGCTCCACCCCGAGGGTCTGCTTCCCGTCAGGCCTGTGTCCGGGGTGTCTGTGTGCCAGGGAACCTCGGGCTCCTCTTCTGGCGTGAGGGCTCCTGACCGTCTCCTTGATGCTCGCAGACGGGACTGAATGGGATTGCAAGGCCCTTAGAGGCCGGAGGGCGAGTGCGGTCCCAGGCCTGCTGCTCGGCTGGGGCGGGACAGGGAGGTGTGCTGGCCGCCCGGGGCCTCGGGGGAGACCAAGCCCCCGAGAAGCCCGGGCTGGCGAGTGCCCCCCGCTCCCCGGTCACTGCCGCCTCCATGGCGCCTTTGCCCTGCAGTTGCTTCCCATCCTGTTTGTCCGAAGCCGAGCGGGAGGCAAGAGGAGGCCGTGGTGACCCAGAGGCTGGGTGGGCAGCAGGGGCCGGCACAGCGCTGGGTCACTGGGGCCCGGGGACGTCACAAGTGTTAGCTGTGTTCTCACAGCCACTTGGGCCTCGGGCCATCAAGGCAAAGAGCATTCTTGCGCCGTGGCCTCCGCAGGCCTGGGAGACAGAGAAACCGCAGGAAAACAAGATGCTGTGTCCTCCGTGATGGGGCCGCGCTCTCCTCTCCTGCGAGGCCCCATCTGTGTGCCAGCCTGTCCCCGAGGAGCCTCCTCCGGGCGGGGTGAGCCGACCCTGCTCTGCCGTCCCGGCACCTGCCGGCCGTGGCCTGATGTCCCGGTTCGTCCCCTTGCTTGGCTCCCCGGAGTCCTGCCCGCACAGCACTGCCCGCCTGCTCACCTCCCAGAAGACCGTCCCCCCGCCCCCCTTCCCTCGGCGAACCCTCCCCTACTGTTCGAGGCTCCGTGTGCCGCCCGCATCCGTGCCTGGGCAGCCTTTCCTTCCTGTGTTTCCATCCACCCGGACTCAGCGGCGGTCTGATGATTAAGTTCATGGCTTTGAGGCAGCTTCCCGGACCGTAAAGGTGGGGTCCGGGGGCCTCCCGGAGGAGCGGTGCCCGGCTCACAGCAAACGCGAAGGAACGGTTATTTCTCGTCTTCATTGTGAGCCGGGATCGCAGAGAACCGGCTTCGTCGGGAATGCGGTCAGTGGCAGCTAATAGACGACGAAAGTGTCTTGTCTTGGGGTGGGGGGGGGCTCCGTTAGGCATCTGGGACCATGTGGGGGCAGGGTCGGTCGGAGCAGGTGCCAGCGGACCTCGCCTACGAAGCACTTAGAGTGCCTGCGAACCAGAGCGGAGCCGTTCTCGGCTTCTGGGGTCCCAGACCTCTGTCACAGCGCCTCCTGCGCCGTTAGGGCATCGGAGCAGGTGTAAGTAGGGGGTGGGTGGAGGAAGAGCAGGCCTAAAACGTAGAGTTTCTCTGCCTTGGCACTACTTAAAAAAAATGTTTTTTAAATACTTACTTTTTAAAGCATTTTTTAAATGTTTGCTTCTTTTTGAGAGAGAGTCAGTGTGAGTGGGGGAGGGGCAGAGAGAGAGGGAGACACAGAATCTGAAGCAGCTCCAGGCTCCGAGCTGTCAGCACAGAGCCCGACACGGGGCTCGAACCCATGGGCTGTGAGATCATGACCTGAGCCGAAGTCGGACGCTGAGCCAGTGAGCCCCCAGGCGCCCCCACCTTGGCCCTGGTGACGTTTGTGCTGGATGGTGCTCTATTGGGTCATCCCGGGGGCTGTAGGATGTTTAGCATTGCTGAGCCCTCCCCAGAAGCTCCTCCCTCAAGCTGCAAAAACCAAAACACGTCTCCGCGTGTCCCTGGGAAGCCGGTGACACCGGGGCTGACAACCTGAGGTAAAAGGCAGCACAGGGACGACCGGAGGCTGCCCTGCACCCGGACCGAAGCCATGATCGTGTCAGGGCACGCCTCTGTTAAGACTCACAGCTCTTGGGGCGCCTGGGGGGCTCAGTCGGTTAAGCAACTTCAGCTCAGGTCATGATCTCACTGTTCGTGGGTTCGAGCCCCGCGTCGGGCTCTGTGCTGACAGCTCAGAGCCTGGAGCCTGCTTTGGATTCTGTGTCTCCCTCTCTCTCTGCCCCTCCCCTGCTCGCACTGTCTCTCAAAAAATAAATAAATAAATACATTAAAAAAATAAAGACTCACAGCTCTGTACTCGAGGAAGGTCTGTTTTACCACACGCTAGTTTAGTGCCTAAAATTAAAAAAAAAAACCCAAAAAACAAAAACAGAAGTAAAACACCCCACAAAGAGGCCGGCCGGGTGTCCTGCTGAAGGGGAAGCCACCACCGGGAAGCGTGTGCCCGTCGCCTGTCTGCTGGCGAGGGGTCAGTTGCCATCGCACGCCGGGAAAGCCTTTCTCCCCGAACTTGAGAAGCACCCCTTGGCAGATTAAAACACGGGACACCCCGTTAAATTTGAACTTCAGATGGAAAAACAATAATTTCTCCGTATAAGTACATCCCCTGAGCCGCAAACCTTATCACTCATCTGAAATCCAGACTTAGTCAGGCGTCCTGTGTTTTTATTCCCAGAGCCTGGCCACCCTGGGCTCGGGCAAATCTGCAGGGCAACTCTTAGCTACACTTAGCTACACTCTCCAGCTTTTCCAACTTCCCTGAAGAGACAGACCTTATCGTTGAAGTATTGTGTGTCTCTTTCCTCCCCGCCTGGGACCAGGTCTGTCCCCTCCCGCCCGCCCTCTGCCTGGTGCCCGGGGCCTCACTCCGTATCCAGTGTGACCCGCCCTGGACTTTTAGAAACAAACGGGCCAAACAAATACTCATGCTTGCTCCCGCTAAGTAAAGCCAGCGTGCTGTGATATCATAAAATGAAAGCGAATTCTTTCCCCAGCCCGCCGACGTGTCCCGTCCTCCATGAAAACCTTTCTGGGCCCTTTGGGGGGGCGTTGAAAGAAAAATAAGCTTTAGGCATGTCCATACCCACGTGTACTTAAAATTTCTCTTCTTCAGGTGCAGTCATGCTGTATCTTGTTCTGTTCTTCTCCACGGGGCCCCCGGGAGCCTGGCCTGGCTCGTTCCTGGTTGTAGCCCCCAGGGTGCAGAGCAGGGCAGGGCTCTGGCCCGTGCACCACGGAGGTTTGTAGAAGGTGAATGAGGGGCACCTGGGTGGCTCAGTTAAGTCAGGTCATGATCTCTTGATTTGTGGGATCGAGCCCCACATCGGGTTCTGTGTGACCCCGTGGGACCTGCTTGGGATTCTCTCTCTCCCTCTCTCCCCGCCCCTCCCCTACTCGCACTCTCTCTCTCAAAATAAATAAGTAGACTTAAAAAAAAAAGATGAATGGTTTAGGTGCCTGGACGGTTAACTGTCTTGGGAAAACACCACATTGTCTCTAGGATTTTCTAGTGAAAAACTGGGTGGCAAGACTTCCGTGTGTTTGTCCATCCAGGAGAACACGTGCTCCTTTAGGGAGGGTGTGGGTAAAGCCGTGGCCCTCCACTGGGACATGCGGCCTCCCAGGGGACACTCAGCGATGTCTGGAGACAGTTTTCATTGTCAGGACCCCGGGAGGGTGCTCCTGGGGTTGTCAGGACCCGGGAGGGTGCTCCCGGCATTGTCAGGATCCGGGAGGGTGCTCCTGGCATTTTCAGGACCCCGGGAGGGTGCTTCTGGGGTTGTCAGGACCCCGGGAGGATGCTCCCGGCATTGTCAGGATCCAGGAGGGTGCTCCCGGCATTGTCAGGACCCAGGAGGGTGCTCCCGGCATTGTCAGGACCCAGGAGGGTGCTCCCAGAGCACCTCTGCCATCCTGTGATGCCCCCCGCTGGCCTGAGCACCTGCTGCCGTGGTCCGTGTAAACATGCTTTGGCCAGTCTGGAGCCGTGTCCTGAGCTGGGGCAGTGAGTGGAGGGCACCACCCTGCCCTGAACCGCCGGGCTTGGAGAGGCCCCGAGTGCGGGGACTAGAGGAGGGCATGGGGGGCAGGGGCTCCATTCCAGATCACCACCCACCTGAGTGGGCCTCACACCACAGAGCTCTGGCCAGGCCCCCCCTCCAGACCCTCTGGCTGCCATCGCACCTAGAATGTGACCCAGAGCCCCCACTGGGACCCCTGGCGACCCAGTCTCGTCCTCGGGCCCCCTCCCTCCCTCTCCAGCCCCACTGTCCTCATCCCTGGTTTTGTGTAATGTTTATTTATTTATTTTGAGAGAGAGAGAGAGAGTGGGAGAGGGGCAGAGAAAGAGATGGGGAGTGAGAGAAGCCCAAGCAGGCTCCACACTGTCAGCGCAGAGCCCAGTGTGGGGCTCGAACTCACGAACCACGAGCTCACGACCTGAGCCGAAATCAGGAGTCGGATGCTTAGCCCCGAGGCTCCCCCTCCTCTCTGTCCTTCAGACACTGTGTGCGTTCCTGTCCCTCTGCTGGGAACATTCCTCCCCCAGGACCCCAGGGGCTACAAAGCCTTCCCTGACCGGTCCCCCTTGTCCCTGTCCTAGATTGCTTCACGGCAGTCGCCACTGTCTCCCTCCCTGGGGGGCCCCCAGGGGGCTGTTCCGGCTCACTGCTGTCTGCACCCAGCACCGGGCCAGGCACACAGTAGGCGTTCCATCAACAGTTGCCAAGTGAACTAGTGAATCAGTACCAAGGTGGTGGCTCCAGCCTGGAACACGTACCGTAAACGTCCACAGGCAGGACACGTGAGGCAAAGCCATTTCCAGATGTGAGGCTCCTCTGTGGCCATGAGGGGTGAGGTCAGCGCGTTTCATTGACGTGGACAGAGGTCCACAGTGTAGCGCATAACAACCAGGCTTATCGGAAAGAGCAGTCACGGGACAATCCCCGTTATGAGGAATTGTGCACACTTTGTGTAGACGCACGTGCAGGCAGCTCAGACTAAACAGTCCCCGGGAGTTTATTCATCTTGGGGGTTGGGGCAAGAGGCAAGCTTCAGGACCGGTCTGATCCAGTGGCTTTGACTCTCTGCTCTTCCCTCCAGCAGGTCAGCCCCATTCGAGAATGTAATCCACTTGTGGTTTCTAACCTGTGGCCATTTCCGGGACTCCGCCCATTCCTCCTCCCCCAATCTTGTCCAGGGCACCTCCCTTCCATTCATTGGCTGAGTTGGGTCATGTGCCCGTCACCGAGCCAATCGTTGCAGCTGGAAGAGTCATTGTGGTCTCTTAGGCCCACCTCTAAGGCACAGCTGCAGGAATGAACATCGGGCCGCGGGTACCAAGGGGAGGAGCCACGGGTGCGATAAATGGCATCACCCCCATTTCACAGATGAGGAAGCGGAGGCCCCAGCGTGCAACTTGACTTTCTCGGCCTGCACGGGGTGCTCAGTGGGCAGCTGTGGGTTTAAACCAGCCCCAAAGACCCTCTTCTTTCCCCTCTGTCTGCCCATCTCTCAGCAGAAGCTGTGGGTCTCTGGCCCTGGCTGTCCTGACCCCTGTGAGTGAGCTAGACACCCTCCCCTAGCGCTGCACAGACTGCTCAGGGCGCTTGGATTTACTGTATCTGGGTCAGCATCAGGTTTTCAGGCGAGGCATTTTTATTTTGCCCTAAAAGCCTTCCAGGTGGGGGTGGGGGCAAGATACAATTCCTAGGGGCTCTGCTTTAATGGTTCTTTTTATAGAATCGTTCGAATTATAAATGCATGAACTCGAGAAACCCCGCTGAAGAATGCAGGAAGGCCGACCCTTTACAGGGGTTGAGGTAAGACAGTGGCGGGTGGGGGAAGTTTGCTCTTTTAAACACTAGCTGTTAAAAACCCAAAGCGAACCCGCTGGTGCCGATCTGGTCCCTGGGAGGCTGGGTTTCCTGGCTGCGGCCCGTCCGGGGGGCTCCAGGTGAAGTTAATTCCAGATGTGGACGGGCCGGGGCCCCCAGGAGCACCACTTTCACTCGCCTCACCCGGGGGCGCGCGGCCGGGGCTCGGATTCTGCTCTGTCTCTCCCAAGCTGGGTGCCTTGGGCGAATTGTTCGGCCTCTCTGAGCTCTTCTCTCATGAGTGAGATGAGCTTTCTTGGCCTTGTCTCCTGCTTTATCTTTCTTCGGAATGTCGATCACTGCGAGGCGGGACATCAGGCCACACTGGCCGGTGGCCTGTGGACGGAGCCGAAGGATCGCCTGTTCTCGGCTCCCCTGCTCCTGCACGCCCGTCGGCAGAGCACAGGACGCTGACTATTCTGTCCGCCTTCTCCTCTCTGTCTCCAGGACCCCACTGCCTCGGGGTGCCCACGCTTCTTCCAGATCCTTCTCACCGGGCACCCCTGTCCTCTCTGTGGTGAAGACAGGGTGCCGGGGCTCGGCCCAGCTGCACACTGTCCCCAGGGGAGCTCCTCTCTGCCCCCCCACCGCTGCCCTGAGCCAGCGTTTCCTGAGCACTCCAGGTCGCGGAGCTCTGCCCTGACGGCGTCTGTGTGGCAGACGCAGGACTTGAACCCAGGAAGCCTGGCACCAGGCCAGAGCACGTTTGGCTCCAGGTCCGTCTCTCTCCCTGGGTCATGTGGGCATTGCAGATGGCGGTCCCTCCCACGTCAGGTGGGCATTGCACACCGCAGCTGTGAAACCACTCTGCCTTCGTCTTCCCCCCTCCCCTCCCCGGCTGATTCTCTCCACCCCACCTCCACACCCGCCTCAGTTTCCCCACCTCCATACACGGCCCCTCCCTTCTTCCAGGCGCCCAGGCCCAGAGCATGAGAGTCAGGAGCGACCCCGCCTCCTCACCCCCACTCTGTCCAGTCCCTCAGCAAATTCTGTCGGTTGCGTCTTTCGGAGCACATCCAGGATCTGCTGTTTGCCAGCTTTGGAGGCACTCCAGTTATGCGGCCGTTGGGTGAATCCGGGGAAGGGGTAGGGGGCACCTCCATGTACGTTTTCTTCTGCGATGTCCTGTGAATCTGTGTAATTATTCCAAACCGAAGCACTAAAACTGAATTCCAAAGATAGATTTGAAAACGGAACATGGAGGGTCTGACCGTGTCTGGCAGCTTCGTCCCCTCTCCCTGCCCTACTCAGCACCCTCCTCCTGCCCCTCCCCCCCAGGACACCTGGGTCTCTCTGTCACACGCCGCTCAGCTCGAGACCCCATGGTGGCCACTTCACACAGCCGCCTCCATCTCCTGGGGCTCCTGGGAGGCCCTGAACTGGGGGCTTCAAACAGCGGGCTTCATCTTCCTCAGTGCTGTGTCCCTGCTGAGGCCCCAAGGAACGGGCCCCTGGTTTCCTGTCCCGGCTCCTGGTGGCTCCTGGTGTTCTCTCGTGTCCCGCTCCGGCTGTGTGTCCGTGTCTCTGTGATTTCATGTGGCCTTTTTCTAAGGACACCCTGGTGACCTTACAACCTTATCGTAACTGATTGTATCCACAAAGATGCTGTTTTCGATAAGGTCACATCCTGAGGTTTGGGGTGGACTTGAATTTGGTGGGGGAGGGGCTGGGAGGGGACATTGTTTGACGGGGTACACAGAGTAACAGGACCCAGCATTACCTGTGCTCCTTAGGGTCCCCCATGATTTTATCCCCTTGACCCCTCGTTCTTTCCTGCTTCTCCCTGGGCTGTGCTCTAACCAGGTGGCCAGTGTACTGTCCGGAATAACTGTCCCCAGACACCCACCTGGCTCCCTCCCTCGCTGTGACCCGGCCCTCTGCTCAGACGGCCCCTCCGTGCATAGGGCAGCAGTCACCAGGGCTGCGTGCCACTGTCCCCACCATGCTTGGGCAAGCAGGCAGCTCCCACCTCTTGAAATTAGGTGAATCACAGGGCGCCCGGGTGGCTCAGCCGGTTGAGCTTCCGACTTCGGCTCAGGTCATGATCTCGCGGCCCATGATTTCGATCTCCGCGTGGGGCTCTGTGCTGACAGCTCGGGGCCTGGAGCCTCTTTCAGATTCTGTACCTCCCTCTACTCCTCCCCTGTTCACATTCTGTCTCTTTCTCTCTCTCAAAAATAAATAAGGATTAAAAAAAAAATAAAAAGAGACTAGGTGGGTCACATGACCTGCTTTGGCCAATGAAATGTAAGTACCTCTTCCAGGAGCCAGAGACCTGCAGCCCTGCCGGTTTCCTGCTGCGCACGGCCCACCACCTGCCCCACCTGCCGGCCGCCCACCAGATGGAGGTTTCCTCCGTGTGGTTCCCTGCTGGGTTCCAGGCTCCTGAACCTGGCATTGAGTAAACGCCGACTGGATACTTGCCGGTGGACAGATAACGGATGTGTGAACGAACTGGGAGGCGCGAAAGAAACCGCGTCCGCGCGGCCCCTCCCCCCCACCGCTTCTCCCCTAATTGACCTTCTGTGCCTTTGGCTGCTTCCGGTCTAGGGCAGAGCATCAACCCCAAGCTGGCGGGCCTGATCGGGCGTCACGGGCCCCAGAACAAGCAGCCCTTCATGGTGGCCTTCTTCAAGGCCACGGAGGTCCACCTTCGCAGTGCCCGCTCCACGGGGGGCAAGCAGCGCAGCCAGAACCGCTCCAAGACGCCCAAGAGCCAGGAAGCCCTGCGGGTGGCCAACGTCGCAGGTATGCCGGGGCGGGGGGGGGGTTCGTGCACAGGCCCCGAGGCGCCCGCAGCACCTGCACGACCCCCAACTCCATTCCCGCGCTCAGCAAAGGAGCCTTGAGCCAATGCAGCAGGAAGCAAACCTCATAAAATCCCGTCCTGCACACATCTCCGCGCCTTAACTACTTAGGGTAGGAAGTTCATGCGGAAACGCACATAGCGACACGTTAGTCTCGCGAGATGCCAGTCGTGTAGATTTCCAAGCAGACAAAATAATGGCCACAGATAAATGAAGGCAAAGCCTGAAAACATGCAGAGGGGGAGACACCACCCCAACACCTCCAGGAAGTCTGCTCCTGGGAAGAGGGAAGGAGGAGAAACGGGAGAGTTTGCTGTGTCTTTAATTTTATTTCTTCAAGTGAAAAATATTTGACCCTCATGGCTGATTTTACTACTTGTTAAACATGGGTGGTGATGGGGTTTTTTTGGTGTGTTATTTGGAATACTTTTAAGGTTTGGATAAGTAAAAAAAAAAAATGAGCATTAACTCTTTCCATGTATTTTGGGGGGTACTTTTAGGTTCATTGAAATGTTGCATTAGTGTAAGCAAACACAGATTTAAAACAAAGGGAACAATGTCACAGCAAGCAATTCAAAGACTGCTGGAACTCATGAAGGTCGCGTGTTCTGCAAAGGAAGCTTCCAGGGGCCGCACCATCCGTGTGCCTGTCGGGGGCCTGGCGTGCTGTGGTTTCTGGGGCCCTGAGGAGGTCGGCCTCCCGTTTTATAGCCGGGGCAAAAGTGGGGCCCAGAGAGCTTAAGTCACTGGTCCAGAAGCGCACAGTGCAAGTCTCAGCCCTGGGATTTGAGCCTGTCGATTTTGCCAGGAGGCATCTGCCTGTATTTGATGAACTTTGGTTCCTCAAACAGTCCCGTTCATGTTGTTGACGATTCACCGGGTGCCCGCGGAGCCCTGCCGGGGCCTGCCTTTGTGCCAGCGTCAGGGCCTGGCTGGGACGTGGTCCCTTTCCCTACGGGCTCATCAAGCAACAGGCTGTGGGTGGCATCTGGTGGCCTGGGGTTCCTGGCATGCGATTGGGGCTGGGCTGGCCTGGACCGGCCTGTCCACACCCCTGGCCTGTGCCACGTTCTCCTGCGTCACAAGCGTTCCACTGTTAGTGAAAGATGCACCTGGATCTCCCCCAGAGTCAGAAATAAATGGCAAATAAATCAAGCTCACCAGCAGACCATTTTCCCAGTGGGCTGTAGAAATGACCAACCAGATCCGAGGAGCCCAGCTTGTGCCCTGCCCCCCTCACGTCCGCCAGGGGCGCTGCTGTCCCAGGGGTGTCCCTTGGCTCCTCAGGGAACCATTGGCACAATAATGCCTCCCCCCCCCCCAGGCCTCCGATGTCCATGTCCTTTATCACAAGAAGTGGTGAATACGTTACCTTACGTGGCAGAGGGGGCGAGGCTGCCGACAGAATCCAGGTTGCTGATGTGCTGACTTTGAGATAGAGAAGCGTCGGGTGGGCCCAGCGCCACGCCGTAATCACGTGGGTCCTTAAAGTGGGGGGGTCTCTCCCTGCGTGGGGAGCTCCGAGCTCAGCTCATCAGCTCTGTGGGCTCCTGGGCCCGGAGACGCACGCAGGGGGAACACAGAGGTGTTTAGACATAGGGTGGCCAGGTTGCAGAGCGGCCCCGACCCCCGGGTTCACCCCATGTTGTCATTAGCTTCTTTGGCCTCACGGAACCAGTTTTTAAATTCTGTTCATTTTCCTCCTCAAAGAAGGTCGGCGAAGCTTTGAGGGTCGGGGCTCCTGACCCCCCGGGGCTGGGATTTTGTAGGGAATCTTTTCTGGCAGTTGGACCCATCCTTTTTCAAGCTTCTCAAAAGGGCCTGTAATGCCCCCGAACTAAAATCCAACAACGGGGGCGCCTGGTGGCTCAGTCGGTTAAGTGTCTGACTTCAGCTCAGGTTATGATCTAATGGTTTGTGAGTTCGAGCCCTGCATCAGGCTCTGTGCTGACAGCTGGGAGCCTGGAGCCTGCTTTGGCTTCTGTGCCTCCCTCCCTCTCTGCCCCTCCCCTGCTCATGATTCTGTCTGGCTCAAAAATAAATAAACATTACAAATTTAAAAAAAAAATCCAACAACTGAATCCCTTAATTTGCTTTGGAAACCTCCTCCATGCTGGCCCTGGGGCCTGGGGTTCGGTGGGCAAAGTTCACCCTCAGAATTCGGACCAGGCCGGAGGTAGCAGGCGCACTTACTAACAGGCCTGAGAGGCAGGGGACGGTGACTGGAGACGGACACATTGGGGGATGGAGCTTCAGAGAAGATGGTCCCCCGCGACAGCTCTGGGACCAGCAGGTGCCCTTGAGGCCTTGACCAGGGTGACCCAGGGGAGCGGGCACAGAGACTTACGTCAGGATGTGACAGGGAGCCTTTGAGGGGGGAGAGGCTGAGGGGGCTGGGGCAGGGGGAGGGCGGGACCGGCAAGGTGAGAACCAGACCAAGAACCCTCTTGGGAGCTGCATCTTGAGTTTGAACTTCATCCAAAGCAAATTTGGAAGACCGGGCCGAGTTTTAAGCCATGGTGTGGGGGAGGGGCAATCAGACGATCATTCCCGTTGCATATCTAACTTGTTGGAGGTCTATCCGGTGTACCCCAGTAGTGAAGGAAGAGGGACCGAGCCCCAAAGCCTTAGAATTCAACATCCGATTTCCCTCACTGCATCCTCACCAGAAGCTCATCGGGTCTCCATTTATATAACCCTCAGGACAGCGCCCTCACTACCTCACTCCCACCCCCCTGGGAATGAGGCAGCTTCATTGACCTGTGGGGGTTGTAACTTGTCAGCTGCTCAGGCAGGAGCTGGTGGAGGCGGGCGAAGTGACTCTGTGGGGGTGGCGGGGGAGGGGCGGAGGGCAGACTAGAGGGACCAGGGAGCCGGAGTCATCTCTTCTTCCCTGTCCTAGCCTTTCTGCTAACACGAGGCCATCTTGAAACAGGACATCGGGCCGCTTCCTTCCAGAGCAGCCCAGTGATCCAAGGAGGCGCCTGGGTCTCTGGTGGCAGGGCCGGTGCCCACCCACCCCACTTACACTGGCAGGTGCCTCACACACGGCTTGCAGCCTTGGTCTGTTGGGCCTTGGGTTTCAACATGAAGCCAAATACCATTGCTTTTGCTTTCAGACAGGATTGGGCAAAGTGGCACTCAGGCCCGTCGTCGCCCTTCCTCTGCTCGTGGCAGACATTACTAATCAATGCCAGCACCTTCTTCTCCCTGGGCCTCACCTAGCAGCTTCGGATCCTTTTTCACTCAGGACATCAAGCAACACAAAGTTCCTTTGCCACAGCCCTGTCCCAGGTTAACGTGCTCAGTCCTCTGTCTTGTTCAGGCTGCTCCACACATCACTGGGCTGAGGGGAGGCTCTGCCTCCCTCCCCTCTACCTTCCACCTCCCTGCAGGGAAGGCAGAGAGGGGGGCCTGTGCACTGAAGACGCTGCCTGCAGCCACGGGCGTTGCCACCGTGATGGAGGCCACCTTTGGATTTCCACTCAGTGCATTCCAGACGGTATTGTGAATGGTCTGGTCGATTTCTTGGGCTCTTGTCCGATGGTTCCCTTGACCTTGACCTTCACATGTTGAGTGCCACCTGGCCCTCCGGAGAACCCCTGTAGCTGGCGCCCTCTCTCAGCCCTCCAGCTGCCGGGCCCAGAGGTGGGTGTGGGGAGCCCCTGACTCCCCAGTGCCGCCCTGTCCTCCCGGACCCCCCTTAGAGCTCAGTCAGCAAGTCTGCCTGCTCCCCGCTGCCTGCTGCTGAGCCCCGCTCGTGCCTCCTCATTCCCGGAAGGTTCTAGTGCCTGTCAGCTGCTCCTGGGTCCGGGTTCTCGCTGACCTTGGCAGTCCTGGGGGCACACTCCTCTCCACCCCTCTGCGTCCTCGTCCTGGAATGCGCCTCCCTTGGGTGCCTCTCTGCCTGACTCTCACTCCCTTTGGTTCTTACGCAAATACCACTTCCCCCCACGGGCCTTCTGTCAGGACGCTCCATCTCCGTCACCCGGCCCGGCGGCACAGCTTGCCTCCTGCCTCACTGTCCTTCTCGGCAGGGCGAACCTTATGCTGACCCGTGACTTATGTGTCCCCGTCCCTGGAGGACACATGTCCCCGGGCAGGGCTTTGTTTTGTTCTGCAAACCAGCAGACACCCAGTAACGGTTTGCGTGAGTGAGGGAGTGACTGAATGAATGAATGAATGAATGAGGCACCAGGCAACCAGGACTTGAGACTGTGCCCCGCCCCCCCCTCACTGAGGTGGTTCCTGTGCTGCCGAGGGCCTTTCATAATGAACTCAGTGCGGTTGTTCTGTTGGTTTGTAAATCTTTAACAGTGGCTTTCCTGGGGGGCACCTGGGGGGCTCAGTTGGTTAAGCGTCCGACTTTGGCTCAGGTCATGATCTCACGGTTCTTGAGTTCGAGCCCCACGTCGGGCTCTGTGCTGACAGCTCAGAGCCTGGAGCCTGCTTCTGATTCTGTATCTCCCTCTCTCTCTGCCCCTCCCCTGCTTACACTCTGTCTGTCTCTCTCTCTCTCTCAAAAACAAATAACCGTTTAAAAAAATTGCTTCCCTGGGCGCCTGGGTGGCTCAGTCGGTTAAGCTTCTGGCTTTTGGTTTCGGCTCAGGTCACGACCTCACAGTGTGTGAGTTCGAGCCCCGAGTCGGGCTCCACACGCTGCCAGGGCACAGCCTGCTTGGGATTCTCTCTCCCCCTCTCTCTGCCCTTCCCCCATGCTCACTCCTTCTCTCATTCTCTCAAAATAAATTAATACACTTTAAAAAGATAAAAAGTAAAAAGTGCTTTCCTGAACTATAGAGATACGTGTAAACTCAGGACTCTTCCCAGAGGCCGATGGAGGGGGAGCCGCGTGTGATTGAACCCGCCCGGCTGTGAGCTCGCGCCCGTCACCCAGGCACGTCTGGGAAGCCTGCCGGACGGAGATCACCTGACTGCTGTGCCCTCTGCGCCCCCCCCCCGCCTGCCCGCTCCTCCTCGACCCCATTCTTCCTTCTCTTTCTCCTTCCCACCCTCACTCCTGCCCCCCTGCATTTCATTTCACATTTGTCCTCAGCATCGGGGTAGCCCAGGTGGCTGTATGTTCGGGGTGTCTAGGACAGCACCTGGGGGGTTCCCGATTTGCTGGGTGCGGTCGCCACATGTGGCTTCCTACACAGCTGGCGCACCCATTTCCCAGATGGGGACGTTGAGGTCCAGGGAAGGGAGTTCAGTGATATCGTTTTTATGTTACTATTTCTCACTAACCTGGAAGCCACACAGAATTCTCATGAATCAGAGGAGAAGAGAAAACTGATGGACGTTTCGCTTCTTGACAAACATGGTGGGTCATTGGGTTTGGAGGAAACAGTCAGTCACTCCAAACAGTTAAAGGGTGTATGTGTGAATGAAGTTTGTGTGTAGTTTTTTAAGTTATTATTATTATTTCAATCCAAGTTAGTTAACATAGAGCGTAGTCTTGGCTTCAGGGAGAGAGCCCTCCCTCGCAGGGGGGCCGGAGGGATGATCATCCACTGCTGGTCGCTGAGGGCGAGTGTCGTGCAGAACTGATTGGAAGGTGCCGGCCGCCCCAGGAGGCACGGGCTCGTCTGCAGACCCGAAGCCCCAGGTCTGGGAGAACCAGGGTCTGACACCAGAGCTGGCGCGGCCCCACCCCCTTCCCTGGTCCACGCCCACTGGTCACTCTCCATTGGGAGCTGGTGTGCCGTGGGGTCTGCACCTCCAGGGTCTGTATCGGGCTCCCGCTGACTAGCACCCCCACATTGGGGTGCACCCTCCTACGTAGGGCCCATCGGGGGTTGGGTCACAGGTCCCAGAAGCACAGACGGAGCAGCTTCAGCCGCTGGGGAAGCCGTCGGCTCACAGTGCCGGGGTTGGGTGGCTGTGAGCGTTGGGAGGCCCTGGCCTTTTGTCCTTGGCCTTCTGGGTTCAGTGCTGACCTCTTCTCAAGGCTGTGGCTGCCACAGCTGTCTGGCTTCACTTCTCTTCTGTTCCTGGGCGACAGGGAGGAGCAGAGCATCACGGCCCATGGGCCTTTCTTAGGAGTCAGGAAACTTCCAGAAGCTCCCAGCGTGCTCCCGTCCATGTCCTGACGGCTTGGGTTGGGCCCTTTGCTCTTACCTGAACCAGTCTCCACTCCCAGAATGGGAAGTGAGCTGGCGAGCTCAGTCCTGGGCTCTGAACCAGCACTGGGGTTGCCAGGAGCACCCCGAGGCCGCCAGGAGAGCTGCTCCCCTGGCCCTCCAAGCGGCCTGACGGGGCTGGGGGAGCTGGGTGCATCTGGCCATCCCCTGGGTGCAGGTCAGGTGAGCAGGCAGCCCCGGCTCCTCGCCTGGGCTTTCTTCTCCAGCCTTCCAGGAGACAGAGCTCCTTGTGCCCCTCACCCCCTGGCGTTCATTTCCTTCTGGGACACTGAGGCCTGGAGGGATCACAGCAGGGGATGGGAACTGGCGCACTGACCTCTTCTTTAGCTGTGCATTAATTACACAAATACTGGTGGGCACTGGCCTCTGGGAATCCGACGGTGACCCCACAAGACCTTTTGGAAGAGGCGACATTCAAACGGGCGTGATGATCAAGTAGATCCAGACGTACAAAGATTACAAGAGACATTTCAGGTCCAGGAAACAGCAAGCGCAAAGGCCCTGAGGTAGAGACAGGCGTGGGGTTACGTTCGCAGCACAGAGAGAAGGCCGGTGGGATTGGGGCTCAGTGGTTGATGGTGTCCGAATCAGGGTCACCTAGGGCCTCGCGGGCCAAGGGCAGGAGTCGAGGTGTTGGTGTCACCACGCGAGAAAGTTTTAGGTGGAGAGGGACAAGGCCTGGTTGAGGCAGACAAACGACCTCTGTGGCTGTGGGGTAGGAGGTGTGCGGTAGCAACAGAGTGTGTGTGTGTGTGTGTGTGTGTGTGTGTGTGTGACACAGAGAGAGAGAGAGGAGGCCAGGGCTGTCCACATGTTTACAAGTGCTCAAGCCCTAACCCAAAAGCCAACAAACCTCACATCCTTCTGGAAAACCCCAGTGCATACTTTTCACTCCTCAGAGCAACCTCCGTAGTGTGGTTTCCTGGGAGGTCAGTGGGATCTCATTTCTTCCTGGAGGGGTGGGGGCTTTGCCCCAGTCGCCGTCTGTGCCCCCTCGGGCCCTTCCTTGAGGGCTGAGCCCCGCGAGGCAGGTGACCTCCGCGAAGCCAACCCAGCACGGTGGCCGTGCTTGGGCTCCTGTGGGGAATCTGGGCACGTGTCTGCACCTGAACCACACATGCACACAAAAAAGCCAGCGTGCATAGAAGGGTCCGGAGCGAGGCATAAGCCGATGGCACGAGAGGCCTGAGGACGTGGGCACCTCTCACGCTGGCCGTTTGTCAGGGATGGAAGTGAGTTTTGCTTTGTTTTTTAATTTTTTTAATGTTTTATTTATTTTTGAGAGAGAGAGAGAGACAGCATGAACAGGGGAGGGGCAGAGAGAGAGGGAGACATAGAATCTGAAGAGAGACCAACTCTAAGCTGGGAGCTGTCAGCACAGAGCCCGATGCAGGGCTCGAACCCACAAACCGTGAGATCATGCGCTGAGCCAAAGTCAGACACTAAACCGACTGAGCCCCCCAGACGCCCCTGGAAGTGAATTTTAAGGCTATAGGTACGCGAACAACTTTTGCATCCTCAAGGTCACCCTCCCGCCTTCTGAGTCTGACTGTGCTCACGCCGTTGCCTTAGATGGAGGGAACTTTAATAAGAGCCTGTGTGTCCTCTCCTCTCCACCCCCCTGCCCTGTGCCTCCTGCCAACGCAGAAAACAGCAGCGGTGACCAGAGACAGGCCTGTAAGAAGCACGAGCTGTATGTCAGCTTCCGGGACCTGGGCTGGCAGGTAAGGGTGGTCGCTGGGCCTGCCTAGTGGCAGGGGCTCCTGGGTGGGCCTCCCCATGCTCCCCGGGGTGGGCTTCCCATGCTCCCCCGGGGTGGGCTTCCCCATGGCCCCCCCGGGGTGGGCTTCCCATGCTCCCCGGGGTGGGCTTCCCCATGGCCCCCCCAGGGTGGGCTTCCCATGCTCCCCGGGGTGGGCTTCCCCGTGCTCCCCGGGGTGGGCTTCCCCATGCTCCCCCGGGGTGGGCTTCCCATGCTCCCTCAGGGTGGGCTTCCCCATGCTCCCCTGGGGTGGGCTTCCCATGCCCCATCCCCTCCACCCCCCGGGGTGGGCTTCCCCATTCTCCCTCAGGGTGGGCTTCCCATGCTCCCCCGGGGTGGGCTTCCCATGCTCCTCCGGGGTGGGCTTCCCCATGGCCCCCCCGGGGTGGGCTTCCCATGCTCCCCCGGCGTGGGCTTCCCATGCTCCCCCGGGGTGGGCTTCCCATGCTCCCCCGGGGTGGGCTTCCCCATGGCCCCCCCGGGGTGGGCTTCCCATGCTCCCCCGGGGTGGGCTTCCCATGCTCCCCGGGGTGGGCTTCCCCATGCTCCCTCAGGGTGGGCTTCCCATGCTCCACCCCCCTCACCCCCCGGGGTGGGCTTCCCATGCTCCCCCCAGGGGGGGCTTCCCATGCTCCACCCCCCTCACCCCCCGGGGTGGGCTTCCCATGCTCCCTGGGGTGGGCTTCCCATGCTCCCCCAGGGCGGTCAGGGCTGTGTCCCACATGTGCGGTGGCTCATGTTCCTCACCTGCTTTACCTAAGACTCTCCCGCGTCCAGCACCCTCACCAGGGGAGGGAACTTAGAGCGAGGATGCAGGGCCGCCTCGTGAAGCCCAAGAGCAAAAATGGAGTCAAGACGCAAGCGAGAACCAGGAGTCCAAACGCTTTGGACTCTGAGCCCCACACCCCACGCGAATTCCATTCCCATCCTGTGGCCACTGCTTTTCCCCAAGCGGCGGAGCCGGCGCGCTCGAATGCAGCGGCCGGGAAGGCGGCTCCCACCTTCTGCCCTATCTGTCCCTCCTTCCCGTCCCATGACTCAGGTCCCCGGGGTGGGGAGTCCACTGAGGCAGTTTGGGTCGGGGTCACGGGCCTGATCCGGGGCCTGTCGGCTGTTCAGGGGCTGAGATCGTGTCATAGGACTGGGACTGTTCCCTCTAGAAGCACCCAGATGGACTGGGGTGCAGGGCAGGGGTGAGTCCTAGGGCAGCACGAGGGCCGCACACTCTCATGGTGATTTAGGAGCATCCGGGGCATCCCCTGTGCTCTTCCCGGCCATGGAGACGCTGCCATGAGTGTTGGCCCCGAGCCCGCCCCCTCGGGGCACAGGTGTCCCTGACGGGGCGCTGAGATCACTGAGGCCACCGCGTGTTCTCTCCTCGTGACCCTGCAGTTCCGTGGGGTCATCCAGATCCTTCCCTGGGGTCATGCCCGAGCGCCCCATCGAGGCACGGGCCCACAGCCCGCGCGGAGCCCTCCCCGGAGCTGTCCGAGTCCTCACGGCTCCCGTGCTCCCTGGGGCACCCGGCCACGCGGGACCGCACCTGGACCCTGGCTTCCTCTGCGGGGAGAGTCCCCGGACTCGAGTCGGGAGGGCGTGGGTGTCCTTAGGACAGTGTTGCCGTGCTGACCGGACCCCAGAGGCCGCGTGCGTCAAAGCTGCGGAGGCGCCCGGTCACGCTTCCCCGTGTCACCTCCCCACCCAGCCGCGCATCGGTGGGGCTCAGCCCCGCCCCGGGTGGTCCGCGCTCCGCTGGGGCCCCTGGAAGCGTCCCCGGGTCTCGAGCCCGGGATGGACCGGCGGCAGGGCCGGGTCTCCGTGTCCGGAGCGCGGGCGCAGGAGGGGCGGCGGGCGTGGGGGCTCCCGCCCACCCTGACTCGCCCTCTGTCGCCGCAGGACTGGATCATCGCCCCCGAAGGCTACGCCGCTTACTACTGTGAGGGCGAGTGCGCCTTCCCGCTGAACTCGTACATGAACGCCACCAACCACGCCATCGTGCAGACGCTGGTGAGTGCGCCCGCAGACCCGCCTCACGCCCCTCCCCCCACGTGTGGTTCAGGTGCAGACACGTGCCCAGATTCCCCACAGGAGCCCAAGCACGGCCACCGTGCTGGGGTGGCTTCACGGAGGTCGCCTGCCTCGCGGGGCTCAGCCCTCAAGGAAGGACCCAAGGGGGCACAGACGGGGCCTGGGGCAAAGCCCCCACCCCTCCAGGAAGAAATGAGATCCCACTGACCTCCCAGGAAACCACACTATGGAGATTGCTTTGAGGTACTAAAAAAAAAAGTAAAATATCTCATTAATGGTTCTTTAAGGTAAGTATGTATTGAAAGGACAGTATTTCTGAAATACTGGATTAAATTAAATATATTATAATGGGGCACCTGGGTGACTCAGTCGGTTGAACGTCCAGCTTCTGCTCAGGTCATGACCTCACGGTTTGTGGGTTTGAGCCCCGTGTCGGGCTCTGTGCTGACAGCTCAGAGCCTGGAGCCTGCTTTGGATTCTGTGTCTCCCTCTCTCTCTGCCCCTTCCCTGCTCACGCTGTCTCTCTCTCTCTCTCTCTCTCTCTCTCTCTCAAAAACAAATAAAAACATTAAAAAATTTTTTAATAAATAAATATATTATTTAAGTTTATCACACCTGTTTCTTTTCCATCTCTTCAAATGTGGCTGCTCGAACCTTTGAAATTACATGTTTGACTCGCTTTCTGTTTTTCTTGGACACGGCTGGGCTAGACCTAGGGCCAGCCACCTTTTTCTGAAAAAGGCCAGATGGGAAGTATTTCTGGCTTCCTGAGTCCTATGGCCTCTGCTGCAGCGACTCAAGCCTGCCCTTGTCGCCTAGGTGACAGGGAGGCAGGGGCGTGGCTGGTGCCAATAAAGCTTTATTCACAAACACAGGTGGTGGGGCCGGACGGCCCACAGGCCCACTGTCTGCACTTGGGACAGTTTTGCCTCGCAGGGGACATTTGACAATGTCTGGAGACATTTTAGGTGGTCGTGGTTGGGGGTTGAGTGCCCCTGGCTTCCCAGAGACCCCGTTAAACGCTCTGCCCTGCACAGGCCAGCCCCGCAGCCGTGTGCCGTGCAGACGTCTGTACTCCGGTTCCCTGCTCTGGGAACCGGGGGCTGTGTCAGAACCGAGTCAGCTCCGCGTCGGCCCCGGAAGCGCTGAGGGAGTGACCCTCGCGGTCACTTTGCCGAAGCTGCACGCGTTCCTTGTAGAACGAGGAGGCCGGGGAGCAGCGGTGACTCGGGGCGTCTCACCCGCCACGTCTGGCGTCCTGTCTTCAGGTCCACTTCATCAACCCGGAGACGGTGCCCAAGCCGTGCTGCGCCCCCACGCAGCTCAACGCCATCTCTGTCCTCTACTTCGACGACAGCTCCAACGTCATCCTGAAGAAGTACCGAAACATGGTCGTCCGCGCCTGCGGCTGCCACTAGGCCCTGCTGGGGTCCAGAGCCTCCGGGGCCTCGGCTCTCAGGACTGGGTCTCCCGCCGCCCCCCCGGCTCGGCCAGGTGCCAGCAGACCCACCGCCTTCCGCGAGGCCCGTCCTGTCCTGTCCCAACCCCAACGGTGGAGGAGAATTAAGGAATTTGAGAGGTGACTGCCTTTTGATCAGGTGCCCGCTGGCCTCCTGGGGACACGCTCCTACAAGCTGCTGCAGGCAACGCCTGAAGGGAAAAAATATAATAGATAAATAAATAAATAAATATATATATATATAAAGAAAAGTTTCCAGGCCGCAATCACGGGCTGTGAGGCCTCAGCCGTGCCCGGACTCGTTCCGAGGGGGTGATTAGCAGCGCCCTTCAGCCCGGCCACCAGCAGCGGGAGGCAGGGGCGCGGCGAGGGGTGGGGTCTGTTCACAAGGAGAGCGGACAGGGCAGATCCTGTAATAAATGTCACAATAAAACGAATGAACGAAAATGGTTAGGATGTTACAGAAATATTTTCCTAAACAGTTTATCCCCATCTCTTGGGTTCCTCTGGTTCCGTAAACAGAGGCTGCGGCCGGACGGGGAAGGGGAGCCCCCCCCCCCTGCCCCGCACCGTCTTCCATTCTGTTCCGGTTTCGTTCTGAGGCTTTCACGGGCCCACTGTTTACAGAGACCTCCCCAAGTCCGAGGTGTAGCCAGGAAGGGGGAGGGCGCATTTCTGCTCGCAGGAGGGTGTGCACGCGTGCGTGTGTGTGTGTGTGTGTGTGTGTGTGTGTGGCAGAAATTGAAGTAGGCATGTGGAGGGCTGGCAGATGTTTGGAGTTGGCTTTCTGGCTCTCCTTGTACAGAAATCAGTGCAAGTGCCCCGCTGGAAGGGACGGCAGTCAAGACAGAACCTGCAGCTCGACCCTGAACTCTAGCCAACACGGCCCTATTTAAAGAGGTGCCAAGGACACTTAGCTCCAGATCGGGGGGCGGGGGGGTGGGTGCTGGCCTCCGCCCAGGTGGGCTCCCCCGTTTTTCATTTATGGGTAGCAGCCTTCCGAAGCCAGGGTTCCCCCCAGGGCCCCATTGGAGGGCTGTGCAAGCCATCCGCTCCTTGAAGTAGGGAGCAGATGACATGGTGGAGATCCCATGGGTGCAGGGTTTGCTGGACTCCAACCTCAAACGGAAGGATCCGGAAGCCACTTGGAGCGTGATGTCCTAATTGCGCGTTCCAACTCCAAGTTGCTCTTTCTGATGTGGCTCTTGGTGTGAGCCTCCCTCACCTTGGCCGGGGTCCCCTGGGTGCTGTGCGCCCAGCCCCCAGCGGCAGCACAGGCCGGGGGGAGACACAGAGCAGGGCTATCCAGGCCTCGGAGTCCCAACCGGCAGGGAATTAGTTCTCCACCTGGATTAAGTTGGTTCCTGGAAACACTGGGGCCCCTGATCTTCTTTCCTTTTCTTTTTCTTCTTCAGTAGCTTAGGCTGCAGCCTTCACTCGGCCCGGTCAGTAGGGAAGAGTCGCTGTTCTTGCAGTGCCTTGTTTTATCTGTTGGCAGACCTGGGGGTTTTGTGTGATCCCCTCCAGGGGCAAGCTTTCTGGCCGCTTGTCCCCCAATTGGCTTCTGGCTCCCACCGTTTGTACGTTGAGACATGTAAATAGTTGTTACAGAACAAAGGTTATTTATGTCCCCTGGAAACTCACCGCACGCCCTCCCTCGGCCCCTTGTCCAGGATGATGAGCTCGCTTCCCTCCGCCTGTTTGTTTTCTTATTTAAGACTATTTATTAACGGTCGGACCATTGTACCTTCACCTGCTGCCTAGAGCGGTCTTCGGCGAACTCTCTGTATAAACAGACAAAATAAAAGAGGGTTTTTTGACTTTCAATAAAAGGAGACATTTGGTTCTGATTCTTGGGGCTGTGTATGTTGTTTTGGTTTTGTTTTTTTTTTTTTCCCCTCTCGGCTCCTGGACATCGGAGCTCCCTCCGCCTGGGCCCCCACCGCGAACACACTGTTTGCCGTGCAGACCTCGGGGAGAATGGGGCGCTCGTCAATATTTGGTGCAGCTGTGTGGGGCTCCCGGCAGGAGAGCTGGAGCCGAACCACAAATGTGAGTTTGGGAGGCTTGACTACAAACGTCCTCGATTGGATCACAGCGCAGCTGTCACCAGCTGTTTCAGAGAGGTGGGGGGTAAATTAGCTGTGTTTACTGCTAACATAGTTTAAGGATTCAGTCATCCCAATAAAATAGAGGCACGAGAAGGAAACAACAACAAAAAAAGGCAGGCTGGGGGGCGGGGGGAGGGGAAGCGCATGCCCCAAACCAAAGCAGCCCGGGCCCCCGAGACGGCATTGTCCAGCGCAAACCGTTTCAGTGATTTGGGGGCAGCTGCTGGCGCCGGGCTCAAGCCTGGGGAGCCCGGGGAGGGGCTGGGGAAGGCAGCCAGGGGCCCAGGCTCTTGCTGCGCCCACAGCAGCATCCAGTGTGGAGAAACATCTCGGGCTCCTCTGTCACTTTCAAGTGCACTCCAAGGTCACCTGATGGATGTCAGGAGCCCGGCTGTTACTTGGCCAGACGGCACGCTGGTCCCCGTTGCCTCCAGCAAAGCAGCCGCTCCTAACACGTTCCAGCCCCAGGGTTTCCAAAGCCTCCTGTCCCCGTCCTGGTGTGCGAGCTAGTGTTTGCTGTGGTTCCGGGCCAGAGACCGGAGCCACGGGCCGGAGGGCCAGATGCGGCCCTCGGACGTGTCTCACCGTGCCCCCCCCACCCCCGGCCACCCCCGTGCGGTATTTATACGTCTTCAGAAAGGGAGTTCATGGCCAACGTGTTTTTGAGAACCAGAAGGTCAAGGGTAAAAAAACTCCCCAGCTCTGGCTCCTCTTGAGACATGGGCAGATCCGGCTGCCGTGGGCCCCGTTCCCGCACAGAGACTCCGCCAGAGCCGCACAGCGCTCGTCGGCCACAGTGCTCACCGCGCCCAGTTGACCCTCTCATTGCGAGAGTCACACGGGGCGAATATTCGTTGCTGTTTAAAAATTTTTTAATGTTTTTTACTTATTTTTGAGAAACAGAGAGAGCAGGGGAGGGTCAGAGAGAGAGGGAGACACAGAATCTGAAGCAGGCTCCGGGCTCCGAGCTGAGATCGTGACCTGAGCGGGAATCAAGAGTCAGATGCGTAGTTGACCGAGCCCCGCAGGCGCCCCCCAGTGACTGCTTCCCTGGAGCCTGAGGTCTCTGCCAAATTCAATTCCTCGCAGTTGGAGGACGGAGGTCCCGTCTCCTCCCTGGTTGTCAGCCCTGGGTCAACGCAGCTCCTCCCCATGTGCCTTCTCAACACCGCGGCTTCATTCTTCAAAACCAGCAGGAGAAAAAAAAAAAACAGCAGGAGGATCTCTCTTCTTTTAAAGATTCTTCTGATTAGGTCAGACCCACCCAGGATAATCTCCCTCAGAGGCCATGGGTTAGGGGCCCTAACTGCACCTGCAAAATGCCTCCACCTTTGGGCGATCGTTATCCGTTGGGCATAAATCTGAGGGCCATCTCGGGCTTCTTCCCGCGCACATCACCTGAGCTCACTACACGCCTCGGGTTACGGAGGATGTTAGAGGCGACACGGACACAGAAAGTCCCTGGCAAACGGCAGGCACGCGAGAGAATGCCAAGGGCTGCAGCGGAACACGGGGCCCTCCTGCTGCAAACGCCCCCCGATCCCATCAAATGAGCGGAACGACTCAGGTTGGGGCCTACAAGTGCCCAGGATCATTACCTGGGGTTCCCAGAGTCCGTAAAGTCACGCCTCACCCCAGCTCCTGTCACAGGCGCCGGGGGGATGACGGAGTGACCCGTCTGCATCTTCGCAAACAACAGCATGAGCTCTGGAGTGCTCCCTCTGGGCCGCAAGGCACACGAAGCGCTTTGGGCTCACGGAGTCCTCGGGACAAGCCGGAGAGCCGCGATGCTAACCCCCTTCCCACGCAGACCAACACACAGGGACGTAGAAACCGTTACACATTTGCAGGGTATTGGTGAGCTGGGCCCTGCACACCTCCGGGGGGCGCTGTGTCCCGGGAGGGGCCGGTGAAAACAGCGCCTCCAGCGTGGGGCAGGGCAGAGGCAGCCCCGAGTCGGGGCCTCTGACGGCGGGACGGACGCTCCCCCGGTCCTCCTCGGGCTCGGCCCCGCACTCAGCTTGAAGTCGGTCCATCCCTTCCAAGGAGACTCGCAGTGACCCCTTCCAGACGCGTTCCCCTTCGCCTGTGGATCAATTCTCTCTGGCGCAGACGGCTTCAGAGCTCTGGCCCCGGCCTCTCTTGGTCTTAGATTTGAGAAAATAAAAATAGAAGAGGGAAAACACGGAGCTCTCCAAAGTCTCTCCCAGCAGCTGTTTGGACAGAGGCAAAGCGCACGTGGCCTGGAAGGGTGGCCCCTTCGCCGGCCCTGGGTCCTGCCTCCTGCTCCCCCTCTCAGCCTGGGTGGCCAGTGGGCCCAGGAAGGGGCTCGGGGGGCCCGGAGCTGGCCCTTCCCGAAGTGCTGTGACACTGAGGTGTGGCCACAAATCTCGTCCCAGCGTTGCTGCCCACCATTTCAAGAGGGCGCAAACTGTCCCCGAGCCAGGGCCAGCCTCCCGGGCCGTGTGTCCTAAGCAGCCGCACCAGGCTCTGTGCTCGGAATGGCCCCTGGTGGGTTGAATGTGCTGTCGTCACCGTCCTGAAATTCTTCCTGCCTTTTAAGCAGGGGACCCCGCCCCCCGGTGTCCTGCCGGCCTGTCCTGTGCTTAATGGATAGAAAAAAGACTCTGGGGTCAGGCTGGGGGTCCAGTTCTGTCTCTGCCACGTTCGCCATTCAGCACGTGCATTTGGAGCACCGATGCGCCGTGACAGTGTCCTGGGGCACGGAGGACACCTGGTGACCCAGGGGAGGTGGGGGCCCCAGGCTCTTGGACGGTGGTGCATCCAGGGGCAGAGAGAGCAGAACAAGTAAACGACCCAGGAAAAGTCCTAGCAACGGTTGAGTGCTGGGGCGGGGAGGTCAGTGCTGTTCCTGGGGGAACAGAGGCACTCAAGCCAGGAGCAGCTGAGGACGGCGTCAGAAGGGGGCTGCAACAAGGGTGTGCGGCAGACACAGAACCCCATGTGGGAGGCCCCGGGGCCCCAGGGCCACCCGCGGACCCCGAGGCCGAGAAATGAGGCAGCAGACGCGTGACGGGCAGACGGTGATTCTCGGCCTCGCTACCGCCATTGGGGGCGGGTCGTTCTCTGCCGCCGGGCACCCTGGACACGTAGGATGTTTAGCGACATCCCTGGACCCCCTTCCTCTAGATGCCAGTCCTGTCCCCCAAGTTGTGATGACCACTAATGTCTCCAGCGGTGCCCCGTGTCCCCTGGGCGTACGGCCGATCCCGGTTGAGAACCGCTGATGGAGAAACTGAAGTCAGGCCAACAGACAAGCTGGGGCTCAGGGACACGTTACGGGGGGAGGGGGGCCCTCCTGCCTCTGGACCCCGCCCCCGTCTCCACCTGGTGGGGAGCCCTGGACACCCGCAGGAGGCGGGGAGGGGCCAGTAGGCAGCGGGCATTTATTCCAGGGGACGGTTGAAGGAAATCTGCTAGAGCATGGTGGCCACTGACCAAAGGGCCCCACATGCCCGATCAGAGGGAGAATCGCACCCTGAAGACCACACAGTGACCACAAAGCTCCCCGAAGCCCCAGCTTCCTCTTCTGTAAAATGGGCACAGTACTCACCACCTCCCAGGGACGTTGGAGCATTAAATGAGATGATGGGAGCAGAGCACTTAGCACAAGCACTGGGCTGGTGGCCGCAGCCAGAGTGATCCTGTTAAACAAGACAGCTCCACCCAGAACCCTCCCGAGCCCCGCCCTGCTTCCAGTAAAAGGACCCCAAAGGCCCCACTGCATCTGTCCCCTCCTCCGTTTCCTGGGCTGCTGTGACAAATAAGCCCTAACTCAGGGCCTCCCAGCAGCAAGGACTTACCCTCACAGCTCTGGGGGTCAGGAGTCTGCCAGGGGCGGCTCCTCCCAGAGACTGGTGACCCCCGCCTTTTCCAGCTCCGTCAGCCCCTCCGCTGTGGCCCTGGGCTGGCGGCCCCGTCCCCACCCCACGGCAGCCGCGTGGCGTCTTCGAGTCCCCCCACATCGTTCCCTGATCTGCGCCCCACCCTGCCCCCCGCTCACGTGGACCCTCGTGGGGAAGTTGTGCTCCCGTTGTCCAGGATAATCTCCCGTCTCAAGGATCCTTAACCCAAGCCCCCCTGCCGAGTCCCTCCTGCAAGGTGGGATCGAATAAACATAAACGTTTGGGTGGTTTTTTAATAAAATTTTTGTTTATTTATTATTGAGACAGAACCAGAGCACAAGTAGGGGAGGGGCAGAGAGAGAGGGAGACCCAGAATCTGAAGCAGCTCCAGGCTCTGAGCTGTCAGCACAGAGCCCGACGTGGGGCTCGAACCCACGAACTGTGAGATCATGACCGGAGCTGAAGCTGGACGTTAACCAACTGAGCCCCCAGGTGCCCCTAAATATTTGGGTTTTGTCCCAGTTCCTGGCACAGAGCTTCTGACACTCTCGGAACCTCCGACGGGAAGTAGGGGTTTTTGAGATGTCGGCCGGTTCCCATAAGGAGCTCCCTCCAGCCGTGTCTGAGTTTACGCTGAGGGGGTGACTCGTCCTGACCAGAGGGACGGGCCCCTGTAAGAGGGCCGGGACTTCCAGCCGCGGTTCCTGACCTCCAGGAGGCTGGAGACCGAGTTCAACACCCCTGGCCAGTGATGTACTCAGTCCTGCCTCCTTAGTGGAACATCCATTTAAAAAAATAACCCTGAAAAACAGGTTTTCGGGTGCCTCCTGCCTGGTGATCTATGGGAGTGGGGGGAGGGCCAGGAAGCTCTGAGCCGTCCCCACCCACCCCCCCACTTTGCCCGGGGTCTCTTCCATTTTGCTGTTCCTGACTTGTGTCCTTTACAAACCGGTGTCAGTAAGTGACGTGACATCTTGAGTTCTGGGAGTTGTTTGAGCAGAACAGCCAAACCGAGGAGGGGAGTGGAACCCCGGGGTACCGCCAGCAGGTCAGAAGGCCAGGTGACAACGTGGGACTTACAACGGGCGTGCGACGCGGGGGGCCCCCTGACCTGTGGGTCTGCGCAAACTCCGGGTAGTTTAGTGCCAGAATCGAACTGAATCGTAGGGCATCCGGCTGGCGTCTGAGGATGCGAAGGAGTGGCTGGTCCAGGGTCTCCCCCTCTTCACCACCACGTTCGGTGTCAGCAGCTTTGCGGGTGAAAGTGGCTGACACTAAGTGACCTGTCACCTCTGGAAGGTACCGTATTCCGAGTCCAGGGACTGGGATGTGGACATCTTTGAGGGGCCATCCTTCGGCCTCCCGCACCCCGCCCCGCCCACACCTCGCCCCTCCCTCGCCCCGCCCACACCCCGACCCTCCTCCTCCCCCTCTCTCCCTTTATGGGCTCTGCTACCTCTGCACATTCTCCTTGCTGTTCTCAACACCCCAGGAGTGCCCGCCTCAGGGCCTTTGCACTGGCTCCAGCCTGTGCCAGGAATGCTGTTCCTCCAGAGAGCTATCTCTGCCCCAAGTCACCATGTGCGTGAGCCCTACTCATGGTGAGGACTTCTGTCTGCGTTGGGTCCCTGTGGTGTCCCCAGGGCCCAGCCCATGGCTTCCCTTGCACGTGTGATGAATAAATGTCATTGATGTCATCAACAGGCTTGGAATCAGACTTGGGGTTTGCCCCCGTGGCTGCATGACCTGGAGGAGGCCTTCTCTCTGGCCCTCGGCGTCCCTCCCTTTCAGATCAAGGCGAGGTCAGGGGTCTCTCGGTCGGCCTTACCCAGTGGGCACTTTTGGCAGCATTCTGGGGATCGTCGGTGAGAAGTTTTCGCAGGTGTGCCCAGACGCAGCGAACCTTCTCGCTGACTTTCGTCCCAAACCCGTGGCCGCGTTCTTTGCTTCTGCTCTGTGACGGGAAGTGGCGAGGAAACTGGGAGCGATGCCTCTGACCTCGTTCTCCCAAACTCGTGGCATCATTTAACGCCGCCGGTGCGCCGCCGAGTGGAGGCTCACACAGTCCCCAAGGAGGGTTTGTGCGTGTGGCCAGCAGGGGTGGGGGACCGCGGGGAGCAGGCTGGGGAGGACGTGGGGGATGGAGACGTGGCCCACTGTCTGCCCAGAGACCCGCGCCTTTGCACTTGACCCTCAGTGCCACACATCAGCTTGATTACGGAATAGAAATGCTGAATAAAAATGGTTTCAAGCGCTTAGTCCAGCCGAGAAATCACGTAGTTGAGCTCTGCCCCTCTCCAACCGAATCCAGGCCTGGGGTCTCTTTATTTTAGGTTGTTTTTTTTTAAAATGCTTTTTATTTATTTTTGATAGACAGAGAGAGACAGTGTGAGCAGGGGAGGGTCAGAGAGAGAGGGAGACACAGAATCGGAAGACAGACTCCAGGTTCTGAGCTAGCTGTCAGCACAGAGCCTGACGTGGCTCGAACCCACAAACTGTGAGATCATGACCTGAACTGAAGCCGGACGCTTAACCGACTGAGCCCCCCAGGCGGCCCTATTTTAGGAGGGTTTAGCAGGAGTGATCCTACGCATTCGGGGTTGGAGAGCAGGCGCTGAGCCCCGGCCTCGGGGTGGGTGGTGGCCCAGAGGTGCTGGGGGGGATGGGAAGAATCGCTCTGACCATGTCTTGCCCAGATGCCTTCGGGGGGATGGTTTCTTTAAACAAGGCTGGCTCTTGAGCAGCGTGTTGATGCAGGAGACGGCTGGGTCCCGTCCCATCCTGTCATTCAGAGTGGTCCCTAAAATAATACCATTAGTGGGGCCAAGCGCAGGCTCCTTATCTTCAGAGCGGGCCTCTGAGAACACTGAGCGGGCCCTCCCGGAAGCCCTGGGCTGAGGTGGGGCGGCTGTGGCTTGGATGCTTCCCAGCCCTGCTGTGACCTTGCGGGGGCAGAGACAGCCCTGGGGCCGGAGGCCTGATCGTGTGGGCCGGACATTGATAGTGGAGTCCGGCCTGGTCCGCGATACCCACGGAGCCATATACGCGCAGAGGCCTGGCATGCCTTCTGACCACGTGTCCTTGGCCACAGTGGGGCCCCGGGCACGCGTGGAGGGCTCACCAGGATGGCACTTCTTCCGGCCTTCGCCCAGCTGTGACCGCCGGCCCCGCCCGCGGCGGTGAGGTGCCACCTTCCGTGTCGTGCCCAGGTCTCCGCTGGCGGCCGACTGTCTTCGGAACGCTCCCCCGGCTGACACGGATCACTCCTGATCCTGGGTCTGGAACCGACAGCTCAGAGGAGGAGGTGGAGACACTGCCTGTCACCCAGCCTCTCCTCTCGGGGGACATTTCCCTCCCTCGTTCTGTGGACGGATGTCTGACTCGTCCATTCAACACGCAGACTCCGTCTGTGACCCTGCGCCTGGCGCTGTTCCCGAAAACGAGCCTGCAGCGGGGAGGAGGGCCCCTCGCAGGCGGGTGGGGAGACGGGTAAGACACCACCAACTGCGTCCCCAAACCAGCAAGTGACAACCCACCGACCACGGAAAGTGGCTCACAGGAGAAACGGTGGCCGGGCTGGGGGGTAACGGGAGGACTCCCCGGGGCGTGGAGGCGCCGTGGCCACGTCGGGACACGTGTTCAGAGACATTTCAGCTGCGACAGGAGGACACGGGGAGGTTCCATCAGCCCCTTGGGTGAGGGACACCCAGCCCACGTTCTGTAATTGCACTAATCTGAAGGTTTCTCCTGAAGTGTGACCCCCGTGCAGGAAAGAGCACCACGTTGGAAGCGTGAATATTCACAAGGTGGACCCAGGGCGCGGGGCTCTGCACCGGGAAGAAATCGAGAAATAGCACCGCGGCCCCCAAGAGGTGTCTTCCGGGACAGCCCGGCTCCCGGGGTGCCCACTGCCCAGAGTCTACCCCCGACATTGGTTGGCCTCTCAGAGAACGTGATGCAGACGAAGTCGAATCGGTATTTGTTCTCGTGTGTTCTGGCCTCTCCTCCTGAACGTTGGTGGTAAGACTGGCCCACCTCCCGTGTTGACTTGAAGTCTGTTGTGTCCACCGCTCTGTAACATTCCGTTCCGTGAACAGAGCGGATTAGCTCATCCGTTCTTCCGTGGATGGGCCTGTGGTGGGTTTTCTGTGTAAGAAGGAGATGCAGGGCGCTGGGGGCTCCGTCAGTTGAACGTCCAACTCTTGATTTCAGCTCAGGTCGTGATCAGGGTCGGGAGATGGAGCCCCATGTGGGGTTCTCTGCTGATTCTCCCTCTCTCTCTCTCTCTCTCTCCCTCTGCCCCATCCCACTCTGTCTCTCAAATAAAAAAGAAAAAGACCATAAAGAAAGGAGATGATGCTGTGAATCCTTGCCCGTCTGCTTTTTGGTGAGCGTGCACGCCTCTGTCAGTCTGCCCCTGGGCAGGGGACCAGCACCGCTGTGACTCGTCTGCAGCCGGTCCTGCCGCCTGTTGTGCAGGTGGGTGGACACAGAACTGCGGAGGCAGCGAGGAGAGCTCGGTTTGCTCCGCCCTCACCTGCACCTGACGCGTCGACCTTTCTCCTTCTGCATACTCTGAGAGGCGTACCGTTCGGCTTTGAATTTTCTGTCTTTGAGTCTATTTTTTTTTTTTTTTTTTTTTTGCGGGGGACACGCACCTACACCAAAGTCCTTAGGGGCAGGGGCAGGACCGGAGACGGCGCAGGGAAAACCTCTGCGCTAGATGCCGACCCGCGTGCCGTGGCCAGGTGCCGGTCCGGGTATTCCCACCCGGTGTCCCAGTCCAGCCGCTAAGAGGGATGCGGTGACGGCCCCCACGCTGTGAGGGGGCCGCGTCTACGAGAGGCCACCTGCTCCCTGTTCACACGAAGGCACTCGGTGGGCGTGGGCATGGCCCCGGAGAAAAGGGTTTGGGCCCAGAGAGCGCAAGCCGCTCTGAGCGGCCCTGCTCTGCCCTCCAGCACTTTCCCAGCCTTGAACATGGCTGACGTGGGAGCCCAGCCTCTGAGACCTTGAACCAAAACCCAGGGAAACGGCTTTGTGCCCAAACCTGGGTGTGGATGAATTAAAACAGAAACAAGGGACCTCACGGTCATCCACCAGGCATGGCGTGAAGGGGCATCGGGCTGCGGTCCTGCTCACTGGCCCCTCCTGGACGAGCAAACCTGATCATTCCGGCTAGAGAATTCGCTTTGCTCTGGCGGTCCCGCCCACGGGAGGCCCGGCGGGCGCACTGCGAAAGCCCCTCTGGCCAGGACAGCTGTGGAGAGGGGAGTGATGTGTTTATTTACTTAGGATTTATACATGGACTGCTTCCCGAAAAAGGTTTTGTGGGAGGCTTCAGAAAAAGCTTTAGCACAGGAACATTGGAAGATGAAAAGTAAAATTAGAGTAAAGGTTTGTGAGAAGGAGCAGCGGAGATGATGGCGCGGGTACCTGGCGGTGGGGGAGGGGTGACCACACAAATGTTCGAGGGGCCGCCCCGGGGGATGTGAGCATGACGTCGACCCCGGGGAAGGCAGGCCAGAAAAACAGGAATCCCCGGCCCTTGCTGGGGTGACCGGCCATCCTGCCTTGCCCGGCACTGACGGGATTCCTCAGAGGGTAGGAATTTCGGTGCTAAAGCTCAGGAAGTCCCAGGCAAGCTGACCTGAGTTGGTCGCCCCAGCCCTTGGCGACCTCATGTGAGCTGCTGGATCTAGCTGTACCTGAAAGCCGCCATCTCCCCCACCCCTGCTCTGTGGATGTGCACACCAACGAATTCCTCGTATTACTTTTCCTTCCCGGAGAAGACTGTGCTTTTGGCACTTTTACATTTAATTCCTATTTATGCTCAGGTAAATAAAACGTTAAACTGAATACAAGTTTATAAGAAAGAGCGGCTGTGGTCTAGACCCCGCCCCGGCACTGACTCCTGCGTTCAGTAGGGATTCAGGTGAGGACCCACCGTTCTTTTAAAAATGTTTTTAATGTTTATTTATTTTTTGAGAGGGAGAATAACACAGAGTGCAAGCGGGAGAGAGGCAGAGAGAGGGGGAGTCACAGAATCAGAAGCAGGCTCCAGGCTCCAAGCTGTCAGAACAGAGCCCGATGCAGGGCTCAAACTCACACACCGTGAGATCACGACCTGAGCGGAAGACAGACACTTAATGGACTGAGCCCCCCAGGCGGCCCAGGGATCCACCATGCTGAACTTTATTGTACTGGGCACCTGAGGGGCACTTTCAATGGGGAAGAAATCACTTTTTCTTTTTACCTCTGTATTTCTAAAAAATATACCCACACTGTTCTTTCTTGACTTCTTATTTTATTTGATTATTTTTTTTAAATGTTTATATATTTCGTTTGAGAGCGAGAGAGAGAGAGAGAACACATGCACGTGTGGGAGAGGGGCAGAGAGAGGATCCCAAGCCGGCTCCGGGTTCTCAGCACAGAGCCCGATGCAGGGCTCAGTCTCACGAACCGTGAGATCATGAGCTCAGCCAAAATCAAGAGTTGACGCTTAACCAATTGAGCCACCCAAGCACCCCGGTTACCTGCATTAAACATTATTCGTTGACCTCTCTAATGGAACCTGAGGGTTGAACACTGAACACCTCACTCTATTCTTTCACATCCTCTTGACCTATTGATCCCAATATTTGGCGAAATGCGTGTTTCACGTTTCCGTAATTACGGCCATGGAAATACTGTTTCACCCCGACACCGTGTAGTATATCATGGTATCATTTCCTTTCCTGAACAGACTTTTGTTTTTCCTGAAGTTTATAATTGCCTTTAGGAAAGAATCTGCTCACTTTTGTTTGTGCCCTTAACTCTGTCTTTCTCCAACTTTCCAAAAGAATTCTGAAGTTTTTGTCAACACAAACACATCAGGCAATCTATTGGGTGACCTTCTTTTTGTTTTGGTGACTTAGTTTTGTTTCAGTTATTCCTCCTGGTTCCCTGTCAGTGGCTTCCAGGCCTGCTGCACGGCTAGGATTTCTCCTCCTGCCGCCCCGGGGTGAGTTTTCCCCTCCCTCCTGCAGTGGGTCCCCCCGTTCCAGAACCCGTGCCTTCCTCTTTCACAGTTTATGCCGTTGCAGGATTGGAACAAAGTCCTCCAGGAGCTGCTGGGATAAGACACACAGGAGGCAAGTTTTTGAACCTTCGCATATCTGGAAAAAATCACTCTATCTCACACTTTGATTATTTAGCTCAATAGAAAACTTCTCGTTTGGGAATAATTTTCCTCCAGACTTTTGAAGGCCTCGTAAGGCTTGGCTCGTGCTCCTCAGAGTTGCACCATTTCCAGGACTGCTGCTAAGAAGTTCAAGGCCGTTCGGATTCCTGTTCGTTTGTACGCGAACTTTCCCCTCTTTCTCTGGCAAAAACTTGGAGTGTTGTTTTTGTCTCCAGTTTTCCAAGAACTGTTAACGTTACGATCATGTCCCCTCCCTCCGTCCTATCTCCTCTTTCTAGAACTCTTGCTAGTTGTGAGTCGGAGCCTCCGACTTCTACTCCGTGGCCGTGTGTTCATGCCAAGCTCTGGGATCTTTCTTTGGACCTTTCTTTTTATATTTCTATAAACCCTTCGCTTTTTATCTCTCAATTATTGGATTGACGCTCTCATTACAGTTTTACAAGAGGACATTCTTACTCTTCCAAAAGTTCTGTTTTTTTTTTAATCGCATTTCATTCTCATATAAATTCAATCCTTTATCTCTCTAAGGACATTAACTGTGCTATTTGGTGCTCTTCTCAAGCCTGAGTCTTCTCTTTGCTTCCTCCACGTCTGGTCGTTTTCTGTGTGTGCACTCTGGTTTCCGGTTCCGAAGCAGGGAAGGCCTCCCCGCCCCCATGCTGACTTGCACATAAGTGTCCTGTTGTCCCACCAGGGCCGCCCGTCTTCGCCCTGACGGCGTGCCTGCTCAGGGAGAGTCCTGCGTCTCGTCTCCCTGCAGGTTCAGGGCAGACCCCCCATTTCCCTCCAGGGGGGACTCGAACGAGGACCCTAATTCTCCAGGTCTCTTATCGTTTCACTGCTTCCGCTCCAGCCCAGCCCGTGCTCCTCAAACGGTGGTTTTCTGCTGGGCTGAGTGGGTTTGGTCTTCGTTCACTCCGTCTCCACTTCTGAGCACTTTGTGGGAGTCCTTCACGGGCTAGTGTCCTCTCTTCTAACCCTACGGTTCTTTACATTTAACTTTTATTTAAAATTTGCTTTGTGGGGTGTGTGGGGGGCTCAGCGGGCGAAGCATCCGACTTTGGCTCAGGTCATGATCTCATGGTCCGTCGGTTCGAGCCCCGTGTCGGGCTCTGTGCTGACAGCTCAGAGCCTGGAGCCTGCTTCGGATTCTGTGTCTTCCTCTCTCTGCCCCTTCCCTGCTCACGCTCTGTCTCAAAAATAAACATTTAAAAAAAATTAATGAAAAACTTTTTCTTTGTTACCTTCTTAGCAGGGCTCTGGATGGAACAGAGGAAAACACACGTGTTCGATTCCCCGAGTCGGCTGGTGATGGACTCCCTGATCTGCCCGGGACTTTCTTGACTTTAAAATCAAAAGCTTACATCGCAGGAGGTCCCTCTGTCTGTACCCTTCTCCAGGGGAAGCCTCTGCGTGTGTCCCACCCCGACTGTCGGGCCCACGTGGGCTCAGCGCGCCCCGAACGGGCATCCTCGTTCGTCCCGGGACTGAGTCCTCGCAGCCACAGACCGGATCAGTCATATCCCGGACACTCACGGGTGTCTGGAAAAGTCCCTGTATTTCTGGAAACCCCAAAGATAACCGGCGTGCATGACTATCATTACTGAAATTGCTGGCTGTGGCCGAGACGTGCGCGCCCAGCGGCCTCCCGGCGGCGCAGCCCCCGCCCGCGCCACCTCTGTAATTATAAGAAAGCATTTTAAATTGTTCCAGTCCAAACAAGACCTGGAAATGCCGAGAACAGTCTGGTCTTTGGGGCCAGAGATTAATGGCCACCGTGGAAGAGCCTGGAAAGACTTACTCATTGGCAAGGGCAGGGCTGCAGGTGATGTGCTCACCGCCTCTGCTGCCAGAGGGTGTGTAGCTGGAAAGAAGGCAGAGGTCTCCCTCAGCCCCCCTAGTCCGCACGTGGGAGGGGCCCATTAATTTGGCTGATGCTTCTCTGAATTCTGAACAAGTGTGCATTTGGAAGAATTAACACTCAAAATAAAAAAGCAAGTATTGTTATGATGGGTAGAGCTTAGTAGTCACTCACACCTTAGACTGAATTAGTTTACATGAAGACAGAAGGAAGCCCAATCCAAGGCAGTTGCTAGAGGGCATGTGGGAGGGTCGCAGCCGAGGAGGTGCTGGAGGGGAGGGAAGACCAAGGTGTGTGTCTTGATGGTGAACACCCCTGCCTTTCAGTCCCGGTGGCACCTGCTCATTGGCTGTGTTATTTGGCTCGCTTGAGCCTCAGTTTCCTTATCTGCAAAATGGGTATAATTATAGCATCTACTTCATAGAGCTGTTGTAAAGATTAAAGAAAAACAACCCCATGTGCTGAGCATATGATGATAATATGGACCGTCACGAGCGCACAAAGACTATTACTCTGTTACTATTGCTGTCGTCATAATTATCAGGCTTGTGTGGCCATTCTTCCAGGGACCCACCTGACTCTGCCAGCAGAAACAATCCCCGCCCCCCTGGAGGTTCCCACCGCCCGAGCCGAAAGGCAGGGCAAGAGCAGACTGTAGGGCAGCCGCAACTAAGTAAGGCCACAATTAATTGGAACTCAACTAAGCCGGCTGCGCATTTAACCAGATCCTGCCTCCCTGGCATGTCTGCACCCCACAAGGGGCTCAGAACAAGCGCGGAGCAGCTCAGCAGGTCCTGGGAGGGGGCGGGGCCCGGCCGATCTCCTGGAAGCATCCCTACCTGCCTCTGTCGCTGGAGGTGACGCTCCGGTCACGAAAGGGGCGGTCCACCCAGGCCGTGTGGGTCCCCACGGAGGAGAGCCCGAGCAGGGCGTCCCAGCAAGATGCCAACATCAAGGGGTCGTGGACAGAGGTGATCAGAAACATTCGTTGTCTCCTTCTCCTCCGGCTCAGACACTCCTGATGTGCCGAGCTCTCCCCGGTCAGGGTGCCAGATGCATCGCCCACCGCATGGTCCCTGCGTCCCCTCACGTGTCTGAGGAACACACGGCCTGCACGTGTGTGCAAATGCACATGTGGGGTGCGTGTGCGTGTGCGGCTGTGCATGCGTGGGTGTGCAGACAGGGCCACCGTGCCCTGATCATCAGAGCAGCGGTTGTCCAGCGCTGTGGCCTTTGCAAAGCACCCCTCAGAAATACACAAGTCATACCACTCAGCCGCTTAAAGTACACAGGTCAGTGTTTTTAGTGCATTCGTGGTTGTGCACCCATGTTTTCCTTGCCCCCAAGGGAAAACTCACACTCATCAGCAGCCCCGCCCCCAGTTCTGTCCCCCTCCTCTCCACCCCCAACCCCGGCAACCACTGACTTCAGGGTCTATGGAGTCCCCTCTCCTGGACATTTCTTCTCAGTGCAGCGGGGCAGCGCGTGCTCCGTGTCCTGCTCTGTTCACTTCTCTCGTTTTTTTATGGCTGAACAACGCTCCGTTGTGGGACAGACCACAGTTTATTCACCAGTAGATGAGTCACTGGGTTGTTTCCACTTCTGGCTATTGTGAATAATGCTGCTGTCAACAGTCACGTACAAGGTTTGGGTGGACGTATGTTTTCACGTACAAGGTTTGTGTGGACGTATGTTTTCATGTACAAGGTTTGGGTGGACGTATGTTTTTATTTCTCTTGGGTGTGCCCTGGGTGAGGCTGCCGGGTCATACAGTAAGTCTCTGTTTTAACTCTTGAGGAACTGCCAGGCTGTTCTCCAGGGTGGCTGCACAGAAAGGTCCAGATTTCTCTACATCCTTGTCAACATTTGCATTAGTCTGTCTTTTGATTCTAGCCATGGTGCTGGGGGCCAAGTGGTATCTTACTGTGGTTTTGGTTTGCATTTTCCTGATGTCTAATGACGTGGAGCATCTTTTCATGCACTTACTGCCCACTTCTACCTCATCTTTGGAGACGTGTCTATTCGGATCCTTGGCCAGTGTTTAAATTGAGTCCTTTGTCTGTTATCGGCAGAGCATTTCTCCAGACCCACACTGGCGTCCCACATCGCGGCTGCTGGGCTGGGTTTCCTCTGTGGTCACGCGTCTCACAGACGAGGGGACTGATGCCCAATGAGGCCACACGGGGACGATGACATAATGTGCAGGGTCCAGTGTACAACACGGAATGTGGGGCGCTCTGTCCAAAAACCATTATGAATCTGAAGACAGTGATGGCAGAGCATTGAGCCGGGCAGAGGGGGGGTGGGGGCCTTAGGCCTGCGTGGCTCTCTCACCCAGAAAGCCGCCCTGTGCCTACCTGTGACAGTGGTCGCTACCATCTGTTGGCGGTTCCTATGTGCCAAGGTCTGTGTGAGACGCGAGACCTATGGAACATACTGAGCCTCGAAACGAACACAGAGGATGGCTGCCATTATTGTCTGCATTAAAAAAAGTTTTTTTAAATGTTTATTTATTTATTTTTGAGAGACAGAGAGAGACAGCGTGAGCAGGGGAGGGTCAGAGAGAGAGGGAGACACCGAATCCGAAGCAGGCTGCAGGCTCCGAGCTGTCAGCACAGAGCCCGACGCGGGGCTCGAACTCATGAGCCGTGAGATCATGACCTGAGCCGAAGTTGGATGCTTAACCGACGGAGCCCCCCGGGCGCCCCTATTTCGTGCACTTTAAAGATGAGAAAAGGAGGCTCGGAGACCCTCCATCACTTCTCCCAGGTCTCGGGGCGCAAGTGGCAGAGGAGCGTGTGAACTGAGGTCTGACTCGTGGCACGGAGAGCCGGCCCGGTTCTCCCCGGAGCCCTGTGGCGGTGACCACAGTGAGCACGTGAGGCGAGCGGTGTGTGTGTGGGACACACGGGAGTGGGGAGTCCGGCAGGAGCGGGGTCAGCCAATGAAGGCACAGCCGAGCCTCTGTCTTGCTGGGGCCTCCAGCGGACGGCGTGGAACATGCACGTCGGAGCCAGGAAGATACCGGTTCAATTATCCCCCATCGTGGCTGAGAGCTGCCCCCCGGGGTGGGGGCCTGACTCCCCGAGCGCTTTCTGCACGCCATGTGCTAAACACACGTGATCCTTGCCACAACCCCATAAGGTAGTTAAGGTATTATGCCCATTTTACAGATGGGAACATCGAGGCCCGGAGAGGCGAAATAGCTTTTGTGAGGTTATAACTTTAGTGATCGGTCAAGCCGGGATTCCCAGCCACACCCTCGGGGTCCACAGCCCGTGCTCTGAAACTCTGCTGGGCTCGGCCCCACTTCTCCGCTGGCCACGGCCCGGCTGGCGGACGGATCCTGGTTCTCAGCTCCAAGATGCAGGGAGCCCACATGCTCAGTGTCGTCCTGGACCGGGGCTGGCTTGGGCCTCCCCTGCCGGCCCCGGCTCCGGGCCTGCAGATGGAGGCGGTGAGGACGGGTTTTTATCACCATGCTGCACGCTTCCGTGGTCCCTCCCACTCCAGCTCGGGCGCCTGCCACTTTGATGTGGTTTCTGCTTCCTGTCCCGCATCTGGTCCGCACATGGAGGGCCGGGCAGCCGAGCTCGCCCCGCTCCGTGTCCTCTCTGCCACTTCTCCAAAGCCACTCATGACCCCAGCGTCCTCCAGATCCCGTATTCCGGCTTGGGGCTCTGCCTCGGGAGGGGCTCGGGGGTCAGGGTGTGAAGGCAGCCCCCGGAAGATTCGGGAAGCCCAGGGCACCCGGCCTGCTCTTCAGGGAAGAGAACGGGGCCGCAGCACAAAGCTGCACGTTGGTGAAGAGCATTGCTTGAGCCCCCCACGTGCCCCTCCCCTCCCCCCAGACCCCCACCCCCAGTTCACGGTCTAAAGAATCACGATCGGCACAGTGGGGGAGGCCACACCATCCTCCAACCGTGTGCCGGCAAGTATTTGGAAAGGCACCTTGCAAAGTGGGGCGTGAGCGTCTCTAGGGATGACACAGGGCCACGCTGCGCGTCCGTGGGTCACAGCTGCTGGCCACAGGCTCAGAGCGCGGCCGGCAGTCGGCCAGCGCACCCGGGTCGGCGCCTTTTGGGGGCCTGAGCATCCGCGTTTGGATCCTAGCTCCTACTCTCAGGGCTGTGTGACCACAGCTGAGCGACTCAACCCCTCTGAGTCCTCACTTCTGCGTCTGAATGTGTGCAGAGGCCCGCCCTCCGCGAAGGGCTGCCTGCGGTTCAGTTAGACAACTGTGTGTCTCGGCCCCCAGCGTAGCATCAGCGCTCAGAAAACAGTGTTACACAGGAATGCAAAATAAACACGACTATCCTGCTGATCGGTGACCTACTTTTTAAGCTGAACCCCTGGAGTTTTCTGTACTGGTGGATGTAGTTTCCCAGCAGGATCTTAAGCCCCAGTGGCTGACAGCCCAGGCTCTGGAGCCAAATTGCTTGGATCGCAAATTCCCGGCTTGGCAGTTGGGAGCTGGGTGACCTCAGGCCAGTCACTTGACCTCTCTGTGCTCAGCTTCCACATCTAGGAAATGGGAACAAAATCAGTACATCGATCAAAGGATTATTGTGTGAATTAAGTTGATTAAAACATAGGGCTTTTGCCCATTTTCTGGCACAAAATAAGCTCTTTGGACAAGTTGTTATTTCTCCACGGAATACATATGCCTCGACTTCCTTAGTTCGACTTCTCATTAAGCAACTTGCCCACAGCTGGAATTTGAAACCAAGCCGGGTCTGGGGGACACCAGAGCCCGTCCGGCGAATCAAGGAAACCTCGAAGCTGCACACCGGGAGACGCAAAGCCGAAGAGGCCTCTCACAAGCACCTGAATTGTGAGAAAATGCTTTCTGGTCCTAAAAGGAGACTCAGATCTGGCATCAGAGTTCAAGTCCGGCTCTATCTCAAACCAAACGATCTCAGTTAAATTATTCCCTGTCTACAAAATAGGCATAGTAAGAGCATCTTTTATTTATTTAGTGTCTTTAAAAAAAATTTTTTTTTAATGTTTATTCTTGAGAGAGAGAGAGAGAGACAGAGCACGAGCTGGGGAGGGGCGGAGCAGAGGGAGACAGACTCTGAACCAGGCTCCGAGCTGTCAGCACAGAGCATGACACCGGGCTCGAACTCTCGGACTGCAAGATCATGACCTGAGCCGAAGTCGACGCTAAACTGAATGAGCCCCCCAGGTGCCCCCTATTTAGTATCTTACATTAGTTCCGAATCACATATGCTAATGGTATAAAGGCAGCGAGGATAGAGAAAATATAGCCCTCGGGCTTTAAGGTCGGAAAGAGCTGGAGTGGACCCCCCCCCGCCCCCCCACCCCCGATCAGCCAGCCACCTCCCTGCCTCCCTGCAGGGCGGGTCACCTGTCTGAGGCTCAGTTTCACTGGGCAGGGAAAGAGCTTTTCCTGAGAATCAGACGCAGGTCGGACAGTGTCGCCCTAACCGGGCCACCATTGCCGTTGGCCTAGTCTCGGTGGCTGTGGAGGGCACAGAACTTCCCCGGACAGCCCAGCTCAGGCCCTGAGGGTCCCCAGCACTCGTGACTACGGGAACAGCACAGCCCTGGGCCACTGAGGACCAGCCCCTCCTTCCCAGAGTTTAAAACGATCAAACCCGAGAGTTCGTCGGCACGCTGTTCTGTCTCCGTGTTTACTGATGGTGGAAAGAAGTCCCCAAGTGAGAGCTGCACAGGCGCCTGGGGGCTCAGTCGGCTGAGCATCCGACTCGGCTCAGGTCATGATCTCACGGTTCGTGGGTTCGAGCCCAGCGTCGGGCTCTGCGCTGACAGCTCGGAGCCTGGAGCCTGTTTTGGATTCTGTGTGTCCCTCTCTCTCTGCCCCTTCCCTGCTCATACTCTCTCTTTCTCAAAAATAAGTCAACATTAAAAAACATTTTTTTTAAGTGAGAGCTGCTTAAGGCATTTAATCATTTGTTGTTTAATACACTTGCTTTTAAAGATCATTTGGTGCGCAGCCATGAGCACTCCCGACTTCTATAATGAAATACAAGCAAACTGAAAAATAGAAAATGTAATAAATAAATGAGGGTTTGTGTCATATGATTCACCTGCAGTTTCTCCTGTGTCTCGTTTACAACAGGAGGGGAGACCAGAGGTTACGGCCTTGGGACCCGTGTTCCAATCCCAGCCCTCACGCTTAGCCCGGAGACGCTGGGCAAGGGCACACGGCGGCTCGGGAACCGTGTCCAACACACGGTTACCGGATCGCCAGAGATTCTGCTCCTAGACAATGTACCCAAGGGAACTGAAAGCACGTGTTTAAAAAGTTGTACGTGGGGGCGCTTGAGTGGCTGTCAGTGAAGCATCCAACTTCGGCTCAGGTCATGGTCTCCAGGTTCGCGGGTTCGAGCCCCGCGTGGGGCTCTGTGCTGACAGCTCGGAGCCTGGAGCCTCCTTTGGATTCTGTGTCTCCCTCTCTCTCTGCCCCTGCCCATTCGTGCTCTGTCTCTCTCTTAAAAATAAATACTTAAAAGTAAAAAAAAAACCGTGCACATGAACATTCATAGCAGCATTATTCACAATAACCAAACAGTGAAACCAACCCAGGCCCCATCAACAGAGGAGCGGAGAAGCGAAATGCAGTCTAGCCACACGACGGAACATGATTCGACCGTAAAAACGTTAAGGTTTTGGCTCCTGCCAAACATGGGCGAACCTTGAAAACGTGACCCCACGTGAAAGAAGCCAGACAGAAAAAGACCTCAGGTTGTAGGATTCCACTGATAGGAAGCGTCCAGAACTGGCAAGTCCAGGGAGACAGTCAGTGGATTTGCTGTGGCCCGAGGTCGGGGGAAGAGAAATGGAGTGGGAGCAGTGACAAGGTTCTGGAATTAGTTAGGGGTGACGGCTGCGCAAAACTGTGAATGCGTGGAAAGCCACCAAGTCACACGCTTCGAAAGGGTTAAAGTACTAAGCTTCGTTATATGATTTTCACCTCAGTAAAAAAGCAAAAAAAAAAAACAAAAAACAAAGCAAACAACATACACCCCCACCGCGAGCTGGGTCTGACGTGAAGAGACACCACGAGGTGTTTGCACAGCGCCCGGCGCCTAGTGAGGACGCGCTGAAGGCAGCTCCTCCAGGCAAATAAGGCCCCGCCGGGCGTGCTCTGGTTTCTTCACACCATCGAACCCTGAGATTCTCGCTCAGACCGGCCGACAAGCTGTCCTGGGCTGAAGAGAAGCCCTCTCCACACATCCCTCTGGTCCAGGGTTCACGGCGCCGAGGACTCCCAGGAAATTAAGGCCAAACGGGGAGACTGCAAGAGAAGTGACCACCATAAAGGGTCAAGACAGGAACGGCGTTGCGTCGTCTTTCTGCACGAAGACCAACTCTGAAAAAACGAAAGCCTCTGTGTGGCGTTTTTCCCCCTCAGTTAATAAGTGAACATAATTAAAGTGTGTCCCATAGAAAATATATAATCTTGCAGTTCAGGCTACATACTGTTTTGAAAAACCGTGTGGTCGAGAGCGTAGATTGCCTGGGGTCGAACCCTGTCTCCGAGGCACAGGCTGTGGGGCATCGGGTTGCTGGCTTCACCTCTCTGTGCCCCGGGTCCCTCCTCTGTGCCTGGTGGGGTGGCGGTGAGGGTGACGTGCAAAGTCATCGGGCCAGTGTTTGGACCAGCACGAAGGCTCTGGAAATGTTAGCTCTTATTAAAGATCTTATCATATGATTGCCATTCGGGTAATACTTTTGTCTATTTTTTTTGGCCAAAAAAAAATGTTAATTTCTGGGCAACCCTCAGGAATGCCACAGAGACCGATTTCTCATCCTTCCGTCTGAGATTTGGTTTTGTGGTGTGAGATGGGTCATTGTTATTACACGTCACCTTGGCACATGGACATTTGGGCTCCATCCTTTGTCACCGGGGCTGTCCTGTGCGGCGGCAGGTTACGGGGCCTGGCCGGCCTGTGCCCACAGCACGCTCCCCTCCCCCACCCGCCCTGGGATGTCCCCAAATGTTCCCTGGAACCAAATCACCGCAGGTGGAGAAGCACGCGAGGGAAGGAGAAAGGGGACCGAGCTGCCAGTCATCACAGTTTACCGCTGCTGTTGGTTTTTTCTCCACTTCTGGAGGAGGGTTACGAAACCCTAGATTGGGGTGGCTTTGTAAAAGTCACATCTGAGGGGACAGAGGACTTCTCAACTGGATGGAGGTGACAAAGCTTTTCAACCAAGAGTTTACAAAACCAGCAAGTTTGGGCCCTGGGTCTTCACCACCATCGGTGTGACCTGAGACGCGTATTTCCCGTGGCCCTCCATCTGTCGCGTCCTTGGTCACCCAGGGACAGTCACGTCACATGGGCTCTCCAGACCGTGCGGCAGCCACTGAACTGGGACGCCCCACACTGCTTCCTCGCCCTCATGATGTTTACCTATCCCCATAAAATGACCTTATTATTCGACATTTTATATAACAACTCCACCCACCCCCTCGTCTCTTCTCTCTTTTTTTAAGTTTATTTATTTTGAGAGAGAGCACGAGCAGAGGTGGGGCGGAGAGAGAGAGAGAGAGAGAATCCCAAGTGGATTGACCTCACCCACCATGAGATTATGACTTGAGCTGAAATCACGAGTCTGATGCTCAACCCTCAACCCGCAGCTGAACCACCAGGCCCCCCCCCTTTCTCTTATTTAAATGCCCGTTTTAGCCTCACATGAGCGATCATCTCTAAGTCCTGTGTCTGATGTGTTTGTTAGGTTTTTCCGAATACAGCTCTAAGTAAACAGGTAAAGGAAAAAGAGCGGTCTAGGTGTTACTCAAAAACATCGCCAGCGCAACCCGGGGTGCCCAGAATAGCCTCTGTGGGACTTCCAAACACACGCCGCGACAATCCTTTGCAATATAAAAACATTATTATGAACGCAAGACGGCGCAGATCACATTCGCACCAATCTTCGATACCACACTGGGTTTGCAACCCTGCAGGCGAGCCTGCTTTCTAGCTCCAGCACCAGGGCTCAGTTGGCCTTCTGTGACCCCAGGACGCGGAGGGGTGACAGTGCTGGCTGGTCCCCAACCTTGGCTCCTGGGGCTCCCCAGAAAGCCCTCCTCTGTCTGGCAGGCACAGCAAATCTGATGAGCCCCAGAAGTCGCCGGCGCTCCAAGAAGGGGCCTCCTGGTCAGAGGGAGGAAGGCGCACGGGACAACGGGACTCGCTCACCCAGGGAGGCCACGCTCCCGGGGGCTGCTACTGCTCAGAGCGCCTTCACCCCTCAGGCATGGCTCCTTCTAAACGTCCCCAGCCTTTCCTAAATTCTAACCTGCAGCTCCCTGGGAAGCGGTAAACACAGACGTTGGAGTGCCCCCTCCCCATCACACCCACCCACCCTGTTCCTGGAGAACCGCCCGCCCATCATGGCGACCCCCTCAGCAGCCATGTTTGTGCCTCAGGCCCAGCCTGGGTCGCCGCAGCTGATTGGCTCAGAGGAAACACGTGACCCACAGTGGTCTAATCGGAGGCTCGCCCTCTGGCGTTTGCACTGAGTAACCCAGAGCTGGGCGGACTAGGGCTGAAAACCTTCCCGGGAGCTGCACTGATGCACCTGCCTTCTCCTGGCTGTGTCCACCCTCCAGGTCTGGGCAAGGCCCTGGCACCCCGAAGACACCTCTAGAGTCTTTGCTGAATGGAAGGCGAAGAACGGAGGTCAACAGACCCCCTCGCAGAGGTCTGACTGCTCAGACTCAGCTTCTCGAACTGGTTGGAAGTTGGAATTACCAGGGGCCCCGAGGTCAGACCTCGGGCTTTCCAGTGGTTGGTCTGGGGTGTGGGCCGAGCACCTGAAGAACTGAGAAGCCCCCCAGGTGAGGATTCAGGCTCAGCCAGCACAGGCCTCGCCCCCTGGCAGGTTCCCTCCGCCTGAGCTCTGGGAGCCCACGTTCAGCCGCTCATAGCCTTGGGGGCCCCTGATTAACATGGTTCTAGCTCAGCCCTAAACCTGGGTGGGCCGGGGAGCATGGGAAGCTTCCAGAAGCCACCGGGCACCTGCCCATCCTGGTAGCCGGGTATGATTTTGCATAGGTGCTGGTGAGCCAAGTATGCACATCAGCGATGGCCGTGGCCCACTTTGTCCCCTGCTTAGCGCAGGGGTGCAGTTAGGGTCGAGGGGCACCAAAACTTCAGTCATCCAGGTAAACAATCTTTTCATTCAGTGTTTAAAAAAAAAATCAAAAGTATCATAAAAAACCCGTGATGCACAAACTATCAAAACTCTAAATAAAGACAGGACAGATCACCGGGCTGTGCCAACCCACACCAGAATTGCAGCAGAAGCAAAAATCTATAATAGAGTCCAAGTTGTTTTCATTCTCTTGATTCCTCAGACAGGGGAGGGGCAGTCCCTCTCCCCCACCTTTTTAAAATGTTTTTACTTATTTTTGAGAGAGAGAGAGAGAGAGAGCGTGAGTGGGAAGGGACAGAGAGAGAGAGAGAGGGAGATACAGAATCCAAAGCAGGCTCCAGGCTCTGAGCTGTCAGCACAGAGCCTGATGTGGGGCTCAAACCCACGAACCATGAGATCATGACCTGAGCCAAAGTCGGATGTTTAACTGACTGAGCCCCCCAGGCACCCCCCTCTCCCCCCTTTTAAACTTGGCCCTTGAGGTGAGTGCCTCACAGGTCTCACCTAGTTCTGGCCTGGCACGGTGTCTGATGGCCAGGGGCTGGCTGCCTCAAGGTCATGAAGCGCCGCCCGGGGGGACAACTCCACCACCCATGGGGTCTCCCTGATGGATCACCCCCACTGGTCCTGACAGCCCATTCTCTAGCCAGAGCCACAGAGATTTTTTAAAATGAAGATCAGGAGATGCCTGTGTGGCTCAGTGGGTTGAGCATCAGAGTCCTGATCTCGGCTCAGGTCATGATCTCATGGTTCGTGAGTTCGAGCCCCGCATCGAACTCTGCGCTGACCGTGCAGGCTGCTTAAGATTCTCTGGCTCCCTCTCCCTCTCCCGCTCTCCCCTGATTGGGCACATGCTCTCTCTCTCTCTCGCTCTCGCTCTCTCGCTCTCTATCTCTCTCTCTTAAAAAAAAAAAAAGGGAAAAGAAAACAGTTACAATGGGACCTTATTCGTCTCCTATTCAGACTCTCCTAGCGGAGCCTTCACACTCAGAACGGCAGCCAGACTCTGCCCCCAGAGGCTCACACGTTACTGTAGCTGCTTCTCAGCCCCTTCTCCCATCTGCCACCTCCGTCCCTTAGCTCTAGCACATGAGCCACTTGGCAGGAACTTGGACACCCGGGTGCCTCTTCCTGCCTCCCGGCCTTTGCCCGGCTCTGGTCTCTCCTGGAACATTCTGTCTGAGACTGTTCGCCTCGCTCAGCCTTCACATCATTCAGGGCTACACTCCAGCGTCGCCTCTTCAGAGAGGCCTTCCCTGACCCCTCAGCTCGGTCCCTTTTGGACACATCTTACTCTGTTCGTCCTGACTTGGAGTTTTCTGACTTGTTCATCTGTTTGTTTCCTTGCTGGTTAAAGTGTTTTTGTCCAAAGCGTAAGGTCCACAAGGACAGGGAGCTACTCTGCGCCCCGCTGGGTCCCAGTGCCCCGCCGTGGCTCTTTGACTATTTTCAGAATGAATGAATGAATGGGGTCCATTTGTCAGGTGTAGAAACTGCTCCCCGACTCTCCCCAAGGTCCGGAAGGAGTTCGCCGCGAGTTCTAACGCGGGCCCCCCTTCTTCCAGGTGGCCACTGGGATTCTCTGTTTGGAGATGCCTGTGCCCCGTCCTCCCAGCCCCGCACCCTCAGTCTGGCTCTGATTACGGGTTGCTGCCACCCACCCACAGACTAACAAACGTGGAACAGCTGTGCCGCCGGAAATCGCCCCCAGCTCAACCCCGATGCTGCAGGGATGTCTTTGGTTAACATAAATAGGCTTTTAGCTTCATTTTTTTCTCTTTGTGCAAAATACCTATCATTAATTTTGACTTGAGGGATCAAACAGCTAACAACGTGTTGATCCTAGCTTACTTTCACGTGATGTATTGTCTCATTTCGGAGAGTTATGGGGGGTTGATACTCTGCTTGACAAACACGCCCAAGTCCACCCGAGAAGGGCTACCCGGCGTCCCGGGGAAGGAGGCAGTTACAGCTCCGCCCGCGGGTTCCGAGCACCGTGACGTCATTGCCCCGTTTTCATTAAATGCTGCCTTTTTCTTCTGCATTCTGGTTTTCTTTTCTTCTTCTTTTCTTTCCTTTTTGCTTTTCTTTTCTCTTCTTTTTTTTTTTCTTTTCAACCAAAAGAAGTGAGCTTCTCCGATCCATCACTCCGAGCAGCAGCAGGGGTAGAGTGGAAAGTAAAAAAGCTTCATGGAGCATCATTTGGGCTTTTCCCCTCCGTGTAGACGTGACTCTGTCAGGCTCTTCGTGAACGGACTTTACTTTCTTCCTGTTGTGGCCACGCTGTCTCCCCAGGGAGGACCCCATGGCCTTCAGCACTTGGAACCCCACATACCAGTCATTCCAAGACAAGAACGCGTACTCAGTGCGTCCAGGGGCCAACCGAGCACATAAACAAGGACACAGTCTAGGTGTAAGACTAGGAGTGGGGGGACGGAGCACACGGCACGGCCTCGAACCCGGCCGGGAGGGGCTGCCACTACTCCGGGCCACGTGATGGCTCTTTGGGGAACCATTTTTTAAGAGAACGTGGAAATCTGGATTATTTATTATTTTGGTGAAACCTTAAAAATACTACATAAAAAAATTAAATAAAAAAATACTACGTAAGCCAGACGAAACCAAAGGGCCCTAGGGCCACCGGTTTATAAGTCTTATGGTCCAGCAGGGCGTCTTAAATGGGAGCATTTTAGCCTCTGGGCACAGTCAGGGGGTAAAGGAGTCAGAAAAGCCCAGAAGAAATGAGGTATGTCCTCTGAGAAAGGGAATTACATTAGAAGTTCTTTTGAGAGGATGTTTGTGGGGTTTCACTGATAGACCACTAAACACATCATTTTTATTTTTATTTGTTTTTATTCTTAAAGTTTATTTACTTTGAGAGAGAGAAAAAGGAAAAGAGAGAGGGAGAGAGAAAGAGAGAATCCTAAGCAGGCTCCGCACCTTCGGCACAGAGCCTGACTCGGGGCTTGAACTCATGAATCGTGAGAGCATGACCCGAGCCAAAACCAAGGGTTGGACAAGCTATGCCCCCCGGGTGCCCCCACACATCATTTTTATATTGAGAAAAACTATATTATAGAACAGAGTGTAAAAGTCAAATCAACACACACACACACACACAGAACTTCAAAGAAATGCTGCTCTTATAGAAGGGAGATTTGGGGACCCCCCTCCAGGTCCCCAGCCTCTGTGTTCCTCTTCCTCTAGTGTTACCAGGAGCATTTTGATGCAAACATTTGAGGAACACGGGAGGTTTGGTCTTCTCATCCATGAACTGGGTATCATAACTGTGCCAACCTTGTGGAGTCACTTCGAGGCATCGACGAGACGACTCAGCTCCCGACTCCCCAGCCTGCCTCCCCCCCCAGCCTCCCCTCTGTAAGTGGACCTGGGTCCCGTCCCTGTCCCCTGGCTACCCTCAGAGCACTAGCCCAGAGCAGTTGACACTCAAAGCCTGTCTTGGATTTGATCATCTGTCCCTGCGAGAAATGGGCGAATCTTTTTTTTATAAAGATTATTTATTTATTTATTTATTTTTGAGAGAGAGAGGGAGTGAGCTGGGCAGCGTGCCAGCTGGGGAGGGGCAGAGAGAGAGGGAGACTGAGGATCTCAGTCAGGGTCCAAGCTGTCAGCGCAGAGCCCGATGCGGGGCTTGATCTCACAAATCGTGAGATCACAACCTGAGCCAAAATCAAGAGTCGGGCACCTGACTGAGGGAGCCACTCCGGCGCCCCGAGAAACGGGTGATTCTTCAACGGCCTCAGGACAAGCAGGAGTGTGACCTGCCTCCCACGATCTTCGTAGCCTGTGCCTGTGCCTCCCAACATGCTCTGCCCACCGTGTGTGCGCCGTTGGCTTCTCCGAGAAGTGGAGTCTCGCATCGGACACGGCTCCCCCGGGGCCGCCCAGCACCGAGCTGTAGGCTGACACCCAGTAGGATCTCATCGGAATTTGGTGGAAATAAAAGCATGTCACATCAGTTTCCCGAACAGGCCATCTGCTTGGGGGAAAACCATTGCTGGCAGAATTTTGATGAGATTCAAGCATGTTGGGTGATTTATGGAGCTGTTCAATATACACTAAATCAGTCTGCTTTTTTTTTTTTAAGAGTGGGGGTGGGGCAGCGCCCTCCTTCGGGGAAGATAAAGTCTCTGAGCTAGAATTTGCAACCTGGGGCCTGACATTGCGCAGAAGAGAGCCGCTGCTCTGACATGAACCCAGCCGGCCGATTTGAGTATGATAGTCTTAATGTTCCCCAAATCTTGCAAAATGTGCATCCAATTAACCACTGCTGAAGGGCCTTATTTATAAAATAATACTTTTGTGGTCAGGTTGCACTTTTTCCATTCATTTCTGGTGCACGGGGCTCAGGTTGCGAACTCTGCCTGTGATTAATAGAGACGAACATTGCATTTCTGCTGGCGTCCACGGTGCCGGGTGGAGCCGGGCCCGAGTGGTTCAAACCCGGGGACTGAGCGATGCGGCCTCTCCGGGGGAGCGCTGGGGTGAGGGAGGGCCGCACGGAGTGCCGGCCAGGGGGGTGGGGTACGAACACGAAGAGGAAGAGTCATTTTTCTTGGACAGGAACGGGTACAAGCTCACTGGGATCCAGGCAGGCCGGCGGCTAATTGGAGCGGGAAGTCGGAAGAATTTTGTGGTGTGTGGGAAATAGCTCCCTGGCCCACTCAAGGGTTTGGTTTCCTTTTGTAAATCCAGTTTTATTCTTGTTAATGCTGTGCCTCCTTCCCAAGCCTCTGCCAGTTTACTGTTAACGGAAGAAGGGTTCAGGATGGGGCGGGGGGGATTCAGAGTGTGAGGCAGGACGTTTCCAGGCAGGGGTTCACAACCTTTCTCTGCAAAGGGCGGATAATAAATATTTTCAGTATTGCGGGCCCAGACCACCTGACTTGCCTTTACTCCGTCCTGCCTTTGTAGCCCTGGATTGTACGTAAACAAATGGCTGTTCCAATAAAACTTTATTTACAAACACAAGCAGGAGGTTGCATGCGGCCCAAGGGCCCTCGTTTGCCAACCCTGGTTTAGCCAGGGATTGGAGCAAGTGGACTGCGTCCCCCCGGGACGAAATCGATGGTGTGCGGTGGGTGCAGATGTCCGTCTGCTGTCTGTGGTGAGCAGGGTCTGTCACTCCACCCGAAGTTACTTTCTCTTTCAAGCCCCCTGTGTCAGGTGGCAGAAACCTAATTTTAGGGATTGGGGCTCCTCCTTCCCTTGGAGTGCTGCTTAGGGAGGCCAGCCAGCCCCGGACGTGCATGTGGTGTCTGGTCTGGGCCGTCCCCAGGTGCACTTGCCGAGCCTGCCCCCCACCCCTCTGCATCTCAGGAGCAAAGCCTCTCCAAGGGTGCTGGGTCCCCGGGCCACACCTGGCAGGGCGTCCCAAGGGCCCCCAGGGGCTCTCTGGACACCGAGGAGTTCTGTACTCAATGAGGCTCCCGGGGACACGGGATGACATTCCTTCTACAGCTGCCCCTTCGTGCATCTCGGGAAAGTGCCGGGAACTGGCTGGTCCCCTAGATCCTCTCTGACGAGTGATTGGCTGGGTGTTCTACACGCTTGGATGCCGAAGCAAGTTCCATCACCCACCTCTACCCAACTTCGGGGTCCTGGGGAAAGGGCAGGGCCCAGACCTCCGGCAGGATCATCACTGTGTTAGTCCCCGTCGACACAATAAAGCCAGGTCGCGCACAGTCCGAAGCCCAGGGGCCGCCGCAGCCAGGGGGGTTGATTGCGGTTTGGCTGACGCAGGTTGGGCCCTGCTGGGGTCTGTGCTTCCGGCCGAAGGTCGCCGGGCTGGCCTACGGGACCAGCGCTGGGCCCACTCAGCCCCCCGGTGTTTGCTCTGAGCCCCAGGCCGAAGGCTGGCAGGTGAGCCCGGGCGCATTCTTACGGCGCATCACTGAACACAAGAGCCAGGCCACAGCGAGCGAGCACTTTGAAGGCCGAGTCCACTAATGTTCGCTGGGAAGGAAGCCGCGGCCCCAGCCCAGGGCGGGGAGGGACGTTCTGCCTCTGGTGTGAAGGAGGGAGGGGCACGGACCGGCTGCTGGACGAATGTCCATCGGCCACGATCACAGCTGCCATGCTGTCCGTTAGAGAGGCTTCCATCAGCAAAGAGTAGAACGGTCACCTGAAGTTGGCCGAAGTCAGAGACCTGGTAAACCCATCAATTATCTGGAGACGGGCAGCCGCAGCGTCGGCCTGATGCATTACCTTCACATCAGCAATGCCTCCTGAGCCCCCGCTGGCCTGCCGTCCCCACGCTGTCTCCTGGTGGCCCTTCCGGCAGGACAGTCCGCAGGGTCTTCTCGCACAGCTCGCTCTCGTCAGGGAGGACCATCGTCGCTGTCAAGTCCTTGCAAGCCGGACTCCTCTGCCCCCGATCTCTTTTGTCTCGGGTCCGTAAGCACAGAGTCTCTGAGGCAAGAACCATTTGAGAGGAGAAAGGATACAGCGCCGTCAGGGGCGGAAGGGCCCCCTCCCCGGAGATGCCCTTACTGGAATCCCTGGAACCTGTGAATACGGTGTGCTGCCTGGCCAACCGGACTTTGCAGACCTGACGGTTCAGGTTACAGATGGTAAGAGAGGGGGGTAATCCCGGCTTTCCCGGGGATGCTCACTCTGATCCCGTGAGCCCCTAAAAGCAGGGAATTTTCTCTGGCTGGAGTCGGAGATGCGGTGGACGGGGAGACAGATCTGAAGCAGCAGGGGGGGTCTCGAGCCGCTGTGGCGACAGGGGGACCCCATGAAAAGCATGAGAAAGGACATGAGCGGCGGCCAGGAGTGCAGACCTGTCCCCGGCCGTCGGCCAGCAGGGAACGGGGACGTCAGCCCTGCGGCTGCGATGCGCTGAATCGGCCAGCAACAGAAAGGAGGCTGGAGGTGGAGGCCGATTCTCCCGGGAGCCCCTAGAGCAGGGCAGCCCTTCTGGCAGCCGGACTGTGACCTGGGAGACCCAAGCAGAGGCCCTCCAGCCTTCAGGAGGACCAGCGGCTCGCAGACAATAAATTAGTGTTGTTTTAGCCATTGATGGGGTGGTGCAATAGGAGACCAGACACTCTCCCTCCTGTGTCCTGGCCAGGGCTACACGGTCATCCTGGGGTCCTGTGAGCGGGGACACGAGGACACATTCTCTTAGAGGGCAGCCTCTGTCCAGGGGGACCATCTCCTCTGCACCCCAACATTTAAAAAAATTTTAATGTTTATTTTTGAGAGAGAGAGAGCGCAGGTGCATGAGCAGGGGAGGGGGCAGCGAGAGAGGGAGACACAGACTCTGAAGCAGGTTCAGGCTCTGAGCCGTCAGCACAGAGCCTGACACGGGGCTTGAACCCATGAACCTCAAGATCACGACTGGAGCCGAAGCCAGATGCTTAACTGACTGAGCTCCCGGGCACCCCTGCCACCCAGCATTTTTCGAGCTGTGACCCCCGCACACCTAACTCAGAAACGCATGGGATGCTGGTGTGACGGACTCGCTCCTGAGCCTGCCCCTCACCTGCTGGGTCCAGCTCTCAGGGTGGGGCCGGATGCCACCTCGGTCACTCGCTCCCCGGACTTTGCGGCAGATGGTGGCCACGCTCCGTGCCCTCGGTAGGTGGGCTGGCAGGGGCGCTGCCCCAGCTGAGCCCTGACACCACTGGGGGCAGGGGTGCTCATCTAAAACCCACATTCCTGGGCCCAGAGCACCGCCTCCTAACCTGAACCTCAAGGCAGATGTGTGGGGGTCCCACAGCCCCTCTGTATTCGCTGTGCCTGTGCCTGAGGAGCCCACACAGCTTCCAGCTACAGCCCCCTGGCCCCCGCCCCCTTGCCCTGGACTCTAGGCCCTGCCTGGTGAGTGACCGAGTTGGGGGCTGGCCCCAGGACGGAGCAGCTGGGTAGCTCCAAGTGAGCAGGCCCCTGCTGGGGGCATCCGGGGGGAGGGGGCCGTCTAGTGGCCTCAGGGAGACCGTGTGGGACGTGCCCGAGAGTTCTCTGTGAGGACCCCCATCAGCCAGTGCTTTGCGCGGCTACTAGCATCCGGAGCTGGTGGGATCCCGCGCCCGGGAAGCTGAAGGCCAAGGGGATGTGGCGGGGGAGGGGGACGGGCAGCATCATTTGCTAGAATCTTCATTAATCGCTCTGCCGCCTCCCTTTGGACATAAATCAAACGTCTTTCCAGATCGACACTTTCTCCGCGTCTATTGCCATGGCCGCAGCGTGGCCTCGTGAAGGCGGCAGGGCCGTGACATTCGACGTTTGGCGTCCTCTCCGGTGGAGCTGCCCTCAGGGCCGCGTCTTACAGGCTCCTGAACGTTTCTTGTCCGTCCAAAAAGCAGCGTTCTCTCCTGGCCCTGCGCGTGGGTCTCGGGGAGCGCACACGCCCCGGCTTGCTCCTCACAGTCCCGTGAGGGACCCCGGGTGCGAAACAGTGTCCCGGAGCCCAGGCCCGCTGGAGCCCGGGCTGAGAGGGAGCCTTGCTGGGGCGGGAAGCGGCGGGTGACCCCTCACAGACCAGGGGCCGCGTCTCCAGGAGAAGGGGGCACGTCCATCCGAGAAGCGCACAGATTTCCCAAAACACGATGTCACCGTGCATTTGTTTTATTCTCTGGCGGGAGGAAAATTGATCCCATAAAAATAACAGTTTATCTTCAGGCCTTGGAATCCGTGCAGCTCTAGGGAGGTGCTCAGAAGAGAGTGTTGGGGGGAATCAGAAACACCTCCGAGGTCACAGGTCAGCGCGGAACCTGGGTTTTGGCAGCGTCGTTAAGAGTCCTCGGGCACAGGGGAGCAGCCCTGACATCTCGCTGGGAAAACACGCCCGCGTGCGCTCTGCACAAAGTCCTCTCTCCTGCCCCCTCGCCTCCCCCCACCCCTCTGCACGGCCCAGAGCAGCCGGCTTCCCTCAGCTCCGGAGAAAGGGCGGACTGAGCCCCTCAAAGTCTTTCTGTCTCCTTGGGTTACCCGTTCTGCGCATCGCATATGACAGAATCCTCCGCGGTGTGGCCCCGCGGGTCTGGCTTCTGTCACCGAGCGCGCTCAGAGTTACAACGTAGCTGCTCCAGGGAAGGGCATGACTGATACCAAGTGCTTTCTATTGTTTTTTTTTTTTTTAATTTTTTTTTATTTATTTTATTTTATTTTATTTTATTTGTTTGTTAATTTGTTCCAAGTGCTTTCTAAAGAGCAGGTACAAAGTTTCTGATCCGAACTGAGCAGTGACAACCCAGCCGTGGAACCTCGCCCGTGGTTTTTATCCAGGTGTCAGTCTGGCGACGCCCCCAGCCTGAGGACCTCTGGAAAATGTTTGTATTTTGTACCCCAGCATCTGATTTAACATTTAGGCCTGTGTAATACTATGCCTGTAATAATTATAACACATATTCACCATGGCGATGATACTTACGCCCCGGCCATCCCCCCAACTCCCCCCACAATCGCCGTTTTATGGATGAGGATACAGTGGGTCAGAGAGGTCCAATGACTTGCTCACAGCTACTGAGCGGCAAGCTGGGACCAAAGCCAGATTTGCTCGACTCTCCAAGACCTGGAGAATTAGGGGGGCATCTGCAGGGAGGGGGCAGGAGATGGTGGGCACAGAGTCAGTGCCACGTGGTCATCAAACCTGCTCCACCTTCCTGGCAGACTCCCGGGAGACACGGGCAGCTTGGCGCCCTGGTGGACTGGTTTGCCTAATGCAGGGGGAGGCCCCGCCACCTCCCGGGGGACATGTGTCCTCACCCTCTCTCTTGGCACATTGGCCTGGGAGCCACAGAGCCTCATGGCGAGAGGGTCCTGGAGACCCGATCATGACTCAGAGGTGAGCCGCCCCGGAAGACTGGCTGCCTTCATACATTCGGATACGGGCCAGAAGGAAAATGTCACCGCGTGGATTCGTTCCCAGGGGCTGCTGTAAGAAATGGCCACAAGCGCAGTGGCTTAGCCCAACACAAATGTATTATCTTACAGCTCTGGAGTAGGGGCGCCTGGGGGGGCTCAGTCAGGTAAGCGTCCGACTTTGGCTCAGCTTAAGATCTCCCGGTGGCGAGTTCAAACCCGCGTCAGGCTCGGTGCTGACAGCTCGGAGCCTGGAGCCTCATTCAGATTCTGTGTCTCCCTCTCTCTCTGCCCTTCCCCCACTCGTGTCCTGTCTCTGTCTCTCAAAAACAAATGAACATTAAATTAAAAAAAGTTCTAAAATCAAGGTGTTGGTTGGTCTGTGTTCCTTCTGGAAGCTCTGGAGAGAATCTCCTTCCTTGCTTTTTCCAGCTTCTAGAGACGCCCCCGTTCCTTGGCTCCTTCCTCCACCAGCAAAGCCAGAAACACAGCCTTCAAAGCTCTCTCCTCTCATTGTCTCATCTTTGACCCTGACCCTCACGCCTCCCCCTTATGAGGGCTGTTGAGCTCACCCGGAGAGTCTAAGGTAACCCGCCATCCCAATATTTTTAATTTAATCACATTGCCAAAAATCCTTTTTGCCGTGTAAAATGTTACACTCACAGGTCCTGGAGTGTGGTCATCTTCCAGGGGACCTTCGTCCAGCCTGTCACACTGCTTTGGCCACCGTGTCCGGGGGACATTTTCCAGCGCACACAGGGCTGCTCCTTCCACTGCCCAGGGGAGTGGAGGCTGACCACTGACATCAAAAATCTCTGTCTTCTTACTGTGCCACGTGCAGACCTGAATGCGGATCAAGGAAACATGAAATGGATTTTCTTTTTTTTAATGTTTTTTATTTATTTTTTGAGAGACAGAGAGAGATAATGTGAGCAGGGGAGGGTCAGAGAGAGAGGGAGACACAGAATCCGAAGCAGCTTCCAGGCTCTGAGCTGTCGGCACAGAGCCTGACATGGGGCTTGAACCCACGAACCGTGAGATCATAACCTGAGCCGAAGCAGGAAGCCGGATGCCTAACCGACTGCGCCCCCCAGGCACCCCAGAACGGATTTTCTTGAAGGACAGCAATTGCTCTTTGAGCTGAGTGCAGATGCCCATTTGGAATTGCTCTGGAGAACGTTCCAGGCACCAGCCTCAGATGGCAATGGGTAAAAGGAAGACAGGACCAGAGTCCGGGAGAACATACCTCTCACTCCCACTCAGCTACCGAAAGCTCAGAGCAACGTGCTTTCCCACAGGGCGCCTCACGTACCTCCTCTACACAAGGAAAGGCTTTGCCAAGTTCAGGGTCAGAAGATACAGGGCAGCTGGGCTCCGCGTGTGCCCAGCTGTGCCCACTGCAGACATAACCAATCGAGAGCAGAGCGTTCTCTCTCACTCGGTTCAGCTAGAGCGTCGGCCCTGGGCCGGTGCAGGCTCCAGGCGGCTGCTCAAGGGGCTCCACGTTCCCGGACGAGGACCCGGAGAATTCGGAGCCCAGGATGGTCTCACAGCTGTGTTACTTTTGTGCATCTTACGAAATCACGATTTTGTGAGTCAAACCCCGGCAGGAGGCGGCGACCAGGTCGTGGGACTGCAGGACCTTTCTCCCAGCAGTTAGAGCCGCTCGGCTCCCAGACCCGCCGGAGGAGGCCCCAGGCGGCAGCTCCTCACCCGGAGTCGGCTCTCCCAGTGTAGCCCAGCTTCTAAATTACACGGTTCAAATTTCCCTTCCTCTGCTTCGGGATGGGGGAGGGCGGGTCACGTTACAACCATGGAATACAAATAATATTTCTCTTGGAGAAGTTTTTCACTCCCAAGGCCATTTCCCTGACACCCAAGAGTTCAGAGACATTGCAGGGTGTTGTCGAGTTGTATTTCTTATACCCACCGAGCCCACTTAGGGTTCACTCACGCCCAAGTGCTCCCACGTGTTTTCTTACTGACTTCCGGCATCCTCTGCCTCTTTACCACATTTTACACTCCCTTTTGATCAACCTATTCACACTGACTTCTGGGACATGGGAAGGGTCCCCTGCCTCGGCCCCCGCCCTCGGCAGGACTGCTGATCTGTGAGAAAAACGTCTTTCCCCTTTCATATCTCTGCGTGTCTCATTTTTTGCCTAAGGCTTTCTGCATTTGCGGCCATCATTAGTGTTTTACAAATACTGGTGTTCGACCGTCCATGGTTTGTTTGAATGTTAGATTTTAAGAAACAGGGTTTGCCAATTACCTGATTCTACTTAACATAATTGGCATTTATGAAATCTAATCAAATTGAATTAAATGATTGTGCTTATAACAAACAGATGCAGACTATCAGTTGAGGGGCCTTGGGTAAGTTACTTAATCTCCCTGGGTCTCAATTTCACCCCCAAATGAGGATAATAACAGCACTTGTTTGCGGCAAAATCTACTAATTATCTCTCACTTTGCTTCCCCCTTTCTCCGTTAGCAGGAAAAGCCCTGACTCTACCTTGGACCTGTAGCCAGGTCAGATAGAAACTGTATTTTGTAGGGTTTTTAAAAATGTTTTTATTTACATTTGAGAGAAAGAGAGAGAGCTGAGCAGGGGAGGGGCAGAGAGACGGAGACAGAATCTGAAGCAGACTTCAGGCTCTGAGCCATCATCACGGAACCCGATGCAGGGCTCGAACCCACAAGCAGTGGGATCGTGATCTGAGCCAAAGATGGACGCTTAACTGACTGAGCCACTCAGGTGCCCCTTCGGGTGTTTTTACACAAGTCCTGTAACTAAATTCTGTTAAAGAAGGCATAAACTGATATTCTTATGCATAGAGTGTGTCCTTAGGGAAGGTGTGTGCCCTCTTTTGTTGCTTCTTTCTTTCTGCTGACTGGAATTTTATGTAATGGCTGGATCCCCAGCAGCCATATTGGCCTCTGGGGGTGACCTTGAGACTGGAGGCCACACGCAAGGTAGACCCAGAGGGAGGGGGTGGGAGCCACAGCCTCAGCCTTGCACTGTTACCTCTGAATTTTAAAATTTTATTTAAACCACTGATAGCTTGGGTTTCCTGTCACTTATATTGGACTTGATCCTAACAGACACAGTCACTTTAAAAGGTTGTGGCGAAGATTGTCTGCGTGAAGAGGGGGGTTAACAGCTTTAGAACACCTAACACGCGTCTCCGACACTTAGCCCTCCGTCCGCGCTGGTTATGACTTGTATTATTCTTCAAGCAAAAATAGGGTCACGTTCGAGTTACTCTGTTTCTCACAAAAGAAACCCAAGTTGACCTGCATGTAGGACATGCATCTGTGATGCCCTGAATGTGCGCCGCAGTTCCTGGGCCATTGGCTGGGACCTACAGACCCACAGTCTATACTCCACGGCCCGATGACGCTTGCCAGGTAAAACGGAGACTAACCCGTTTTACGTGAACATCAGATCAGCGGTGATGCCTGTTAGAGGATAGGCATGTCCCAGATACCGCAGGGACCCGGTTCCTACTGAGACGTTATCCACCGTGGATGTGACATTCCCACTTAACTGGGAATCCTGAATTCGCTCTGGGTGCCCCTCCCCCTCTCCCAGACCGGAGTGGGGGTCCTTACAGATTGCTCTCCTGGGGCAGCCGACTCGGAGACGAAGTGTGCAGGAGTGTGTGGGGCGTGTCTGGGAGCGGACGTGTGGAGGGGGAGGAGGTGGGGCAGGGGGGGAGGGTGAGGTCACGAGGAAGGCCTCGCTGACCCTGCGGGGACCTGGGGGTGGGGGTGGGTATGCCCTGGAGAATTCTCTGGAACCTCGGGATGGGTCTGCACCTTTCCTCCTTCTCTGTGGCTGGTCACTGGACTCCGCCCACCCGAGACGGGTGACCCTGGGAGTGGTAACCGTCAGAGGCTAAAGGCAACTCCTGGAGCGGGACTCGGCTAAGAATTGTCCCCCAACAGCCCTAAAGGACCGATCGTGGGCCCATCACGGCTTCCGCTACAGGCCAACGTGATTCTCACGGAAGAAGCTCTGGTGGCCTGGCCAGGACAGCCGTGCCCACCCGGGGTGGGCAGCGCCCTTGGTGACTGCCAGACAGGGCGTCTCTCTCGGGCAGCTCAGAAAGGAGCGTCCAGAAGAGAGAGTCCACGGCTGACTCGCGATGGTGACCCCTTAAAGCTGGGACACAGCAAGCCCATTTCTACGTGGGAAACTCCATACCCGGGGCCCTAGAGCTCTCTGGAATCCCAAGTCAGCTTCTTACTCTGATGCTGGGCTTTTAAGATTCTTCTCTGAAGTTCTCACCTCCCTGTGTCTCCTGGAAACAGATCTCCGTCACCCCAGGGAACCTAACGGCACCTCTGCTGTGAGCACCCTAAAAGGCATCGGGGGCTTGGCCCTAGTACCAGCTCCCCCCGCCCCCCGGCCCGGCCTCGGCAGAGACGCTCACATAGACCCGCTCAGGGCAGGGGCCAGAAGTTATGAACCAAGATTCTCCTATCCACGGGCATCTCTATGGGAATATGGACAAGTTTCTGATTCCCGATGCATCACCTCACTTCTCGATGCTCTCACCCCCCTCCCCTGCCCCTGCTCAGCTCATCTGAGCCTCTCCCCTACCCACTTGTAACCGTGCCAAACCCATCCCCCTGCCCGCTGTCCCTCTCTGTGACTCTGCCTTAGGTCGACTGACGGCTCTTCCAGGTGGATTATGGCCACTTTGGGCCACCTCTCTGATCTCGTGTCGTGTCCTACTGTTCAGTTTTGCGCTCATCTGGCAAAGACATCATGTTGAATTAATTTGGGGAAGTCAAGACGCAGCTGGGACAGAAACGTGTCTTTTCTCTTTTTCTTTCTTAATGTTCATTTATTTTTGAGAGAGAGAAAAACAGAGCAGGAGTGGAGGAAGGGCAGAGAGAGAGAGAGGAGGAAGCAGGTTCCAGGCTCTGAGCTGTCAGCACAGAGCCTGATGTGGGGCTCGAACCCACGAACCAAGAGATCATGACCTGAGCTGAAATCGGACGCTCAACCAACTGAGCCCCCTCAGCTGCTCCGAAACATTTTCATATTAATAAATCCAGCTCTCGCCACAAGGATGATTTTTTTAAGAAAAGTCCCCCCATTTATTGAGTACGTACTATGTGTCAGGCACTGACGTATTTTCCATTGTCTACACCAATTCAATCTGCACATCGAATCCCCGGTTTGTAGAGAATACCAGCTGGACGGGAGCCCGGATGTCATGAAGGCCAAGGTTCGCCCACCCCGGGCCCAAGAAACGAGCCAACCCCTGTGATAGTGGGTTTCAGGCTGTCCGTCTGCACTGCCTCCTGTCTTCACCCCCTCCCCTTCTCGTCTCTCTTTATCCCCATGGCACAAGGAACCCCAAACAAACAAACACAATACAAGCCAGGAAAACCACCCTGGGTGCCCACCAGATCCCGGTGTCCCTGTGAAGGGAGAAGATGTTACTGGTTTCAGGTAGACTTTACGGGACACTCTCCTTTCAGAAGCCGAAGAGTCATTTTCCTGCGCGTGGGCACACATTCCAGCTCTCTGTCTCGGCCCCTGCGTTTCTCTCCCGCTTGCCACAAGACATTCTTTAAAGGCTGAAATTACAGTCACCGTCGCGGGAGCGCAGGATCCCGGGCAGGTGACAGGCATCGGAATAATCTCAAAATCTCGGAAAAAGCAGCTCTCAGGAATGTTTCCATTCTGCGCGGAGAAGGCCTCTTGGGAAGATGGAGCCTCTTGTTTCTTATCCCAAGGCCGGTGGGGCAGTGCCCTGGCTGTGACGGTCCCCTGACGTCTGGCTACACCGCCTCCCTCTGCCCTCCCTCTGGGGACTCTGTCTCCTCTCCCTTCTGCTGACCCATCACCCCCCAATCTCAGTTCACAGGATCTGAGCAAAGCTGATTGTCCGCCCCTCCTTTTTGTAAAGGCTGAGCACATGACGGAGACTTCACAAGCTCCTTGCCTACAGGGATCGGCCATGGACGTAGGTGCTGCCCCTCCAGAGCCTGTGATGCAGGGGCTCGGTTCTGCCGGACGCGAGAGCTTGAAGGGGATGTCACTATGAGGAAAGAGCCTGAAAAGAGAACCAACGTGGCAGAGACTGGGGCAATGAGAGAGAGAGAGAGAGAGAGAGAGAGAGAGAGAGAGAGAGAGAGAGCTGGGTCTTGTGGACGTTACGTAAGCTCCCGATTCAGTCTCCCCTGCCAGACTTAGCCTTCCGTTTCTCAGTCACATGAACCTATACTCTTTTCTTAAGCCAGAGCAAGGTCCTGGTCACTTACAACCAAGGACCTTCCAACTTCTACAAAAGGGAAGGGAGCAGAACCCCCTGCTGGGTGGGAAGCCGTTTGGAAGGAACCACCAGCTTCATCCTGGCGGCGGTCAAATGGTATTTCCAAATTGCAAACTCATGCTTCGGGGTAGATTTTGAAGGAAGCCTTTGCGGGATTTGCTAACTGGGTGTGGGGTGTAGAGAAGGAGTCTGTCAGGACCCGCTCTCCGTTTTTGGCCTGAGGAACGGCAGGAATGGAGCAGCGCTTAACTGAGACGTCCGTGTGGGACCGAGCGTCCCACCGAACAGACGGAGCTTTAACGGAACGTCCCCCCCATCCCGTCCGGTTTTCAAGTGTGGATTCCACCCCTGCGGGGAGTTTCTACCAGCGTAATCGAAAGTCCTTTTATGTCTTTCTGGGAGAATGCGACCGTGCTTGGCTTCTAGGCAGAGCGGTATTTTAGACTCTTCTTTCTGGAAAAGTGATTTCCTCCTGCTGATGGGTTAACCACTTTGGACCACTGGCCTTCTACAATGTCAACAGAAAATAGGATCCTTTGCAAAACTGTGTTTGCAAGATTTCTCTTAAGCGTTCATCCCGACAGGATTCAGAGTATAAAGAATTGGCTGTGCAGGAGCCAGGGTCCTTGGTCCCCGTCTGGAGGAGACAGGAAGTGAGGCTGCCGAGGGGCCTGAGAAGAGGCCGCCTTTGGAAGAGTCCCACGTCCCCTGATTTAAAAACAGAGGATCAGAGGCCTGGACAGGGGTCGGAGTGGGATTTGAGGCCAGAGGAGGCCCGAGCTGCACTCTCCGGGCGCGACTCCCCGGATGGCAGACCTGGGGGTGTCCCCGTCCGTGGGCGGAGCAGGGGAGAGGGGCCTGCGGGGCTCCAGCCTCCGCCCGGAGAGATCGCCCAGCTCCAGCTCCCCAGCGCCGCCTTCTCCCCTGCGTGTCCGGCCGGTGCGCAGAAGCAGCGGAGAGCAGAGGGGACCAGAGAACCCGGAGTCTGGCAGCGCGGGGTGAAGGATGGTCCAGATGCCACCTTCCCTCCGAGAGCCGGTGGCCCAGGGCAGGCGGGACGTGGTCCGTCCCAGGGGGCGCCGGCCTGCAGCAGGACAGCAGGGCACTGGGTGTGTCCCCGGCTCCAGGGGTGCGCCCGCGAGGGCCTCCAGGACGCAGAGGCAGGATGGACACATCTGGGGTAGACATGGAGCTCCTGCACCACGAGGGGGGTGGGGGTGGGAAACCACGGGTGGGGTTCTGGAAAAAGAGCATCGCATCTCCTGGAGAGTGACATGGGTGCCTGAGTCACCGTGGGGCTTGTCCAGGCTGCCTAGGACGCGTTTTGTGAGAACGTGAGTTTCGTTCATTTGGGATGTAGATTCGTGACTCTGATCAAAGCCCACTTGGGGTCCCTGGGGTCCCCCTCCCCGGGCACCACACAGCCTGCGCCGGCCTCTGGGCTTCGGAGAAGCGGGCATTGGGTCCTGCCCTTCGACGTCAGCACCGAGTTCCCTGCCCATCTTGGCCCCCACCCCTTCCGCCCTGACCGCCCCCCACACCCCAAATTCTTCTCCCTTGACTCTGCCCCGCTGCCCTGGCTCAGCCCTGCCTTCTCTCAGCCGAAGCCCCAGAGGCGCTCAGAACCCAAAGTCCTGCAAGAACAGGTGCCTCCGCTCGGAAACCACTGGAAAGATGGGCTGCGTCTGGGACGGGCGGCAGGCAGCACCTGGCACAGAGCAGGTGCCCAGGCCGTGCGGCTTCTCGGCTCCCCCACAGCTCAGGGTGATTGGGGGGTGGGGGCTCTCCCGCTGTGACGGGGCCCAGCTGGACGGGAGACAGCGTGTCCACACATCCTGGCGGCTGGCCTTTCTCAGCCTCCTCCTGGCCGGCTCACGTTTGCAAGGATTGCGGGTCGGGAAGCAGGGCAGGGAGGAGGCGGTGCAGGGGCAGAGGCCCGGGGAGGTTCCCCTGGGGGAGAGCCCCTGTTCACACGCAGCCATGGAAGGGCCCTGAGAGGAAGCCACCCATCGCCGGTGCCTCTCCCTGCCGCACGTGGACCTGCCCCTTCCTGGGAAGGAATGAGAAGCCCACCTTCCTGGAGCCCCAGGTCCCAAAGGAGAGAGCCAGCTGGGACCTGTGGAGGGTGGGGCCTATGGGGGGTGGGGCCTGTGGGGGGTGGGGTTCCTGGCCGGGAGGGAAGGCCCCGGAATCCCAGTACTCTCTCTGACAGGAGCAGGGAGCCCACTCATCCTGGAAACAGTTTGTCTCCCTGGCTGAGCCTTAGCTCCCGTTGGCCCCAGCAGGGAGCACGTGGTCAAAGAAAGCTCTGGAAGCAATGAGGCTGAGACACAAAGACGGTATTTAAATTTTTTTTTAATTAAAACATTTTTTTAATGTTTTTTATTTATTTTTGAGAGACAGAGAGAGACAGCGAGAGCAGGGGAGGGTCAGAGAGAGAGGGAGACACAGAATCGGAAGCAGGCTCCAGGCTCTGAGCTGTCAGCACAGAGCCCGACGCGGGGCTCGAACCCACGACCTGTGAGATCACGACCTGAGCCAAAGCCGAACGCTTAACCGACTGAGCCACCCAGGCGCCCCAAAGACGGTATTTTAAAAAGCCATTCAGCAGAGTGGGGCTCAGAGTAGAGCCAAACTGAAAATACCGGTAAGGTCTAGTGATCGGGGTGTTAAAACATTTTTGTAAAGTTCCGCAGTTACAAAGTGGATACGAGCCAGTCCTCGCAAGCTGGGACGGGCTCACTGAACCGATATGACGCTGCCCTTTCCATAGCTCGGAACGCTGGGTCGCGGTGCCGTCCTGTGGCTCAAGCCGAGCTCTGTATTTCTACAGGTGATGTGAGTGATAAGGAGAGTGGCGGCTCAGTGCTGTGCAACAAGTGTGTTTATATGTGTGCGTTTCCACAGACAGTATGAAGTACAGAGAGAGAATAGAGAGAGCGCCAAATGGGTGGCAAATATAAGCCATTTAAAATTGCTTTGGGGCGCCTGGGGGCTCGGTCGTTTAAGCGTCCGACTTCAGCTCAGGTCATGAACTCAAGGTTTGTGGGTTCAAGCCCCGAGTGCTGACAGCTCAGAGCCTGAAACCTGCTTCCGATTCTGTGTCTCCCTCTCTCTGTGACTGTCTCTGACTCATGCTCTGTCTCTCTCTGTCTCAACAATAAATAAAAAGCAAAAATAAATAAATAAATAAATAAAATTGCTTTTATACTTGTTAGTATGGGATCAAGCTGCCTGTACAGTATAAGTGTATAATTCTTTAAAATGTTTGTTTTTTTTAATGTTTATTTATTTTTGAAAGAGAGAGAGACGAAGTTTGAACCAGGGAGGGTCAGAGAGAGAGGAAGACACAGAATCCGAAGCAGGCTCCAGGCTCTGAGCTAGCTGTCAGCACAGAGCCCGACGCGGGGCTCGAACCCACGAACCGTGAGATCATGACCTGCGCCGAAGCCGGACGCTCAACCAACTGAGTCCCCCAGGTGCCCCATGACCTATTTTAAAGGCCCCCTCTGGCCGCCTCTCAGGGAATGGATGGGCGGCAGCAGAGGGGCCTCTACCTCAGGGAAGACGGGCTTCAGGGTTTGTGGGGGGAGGCGTGAAGGTCCCACAGCTGGGACGCTTACCCAGCGGAGCCCCCCAGGTGCCCCGTAAATGTATAATTCTTATACTCAGAAAGTAAGATTTCATTTTCTGTGGGGGCCCCAGTTTTGGGGGGACTGCCCCTCCCCCACTGCCCTCAGGGCCACAGGGGTGGCTCCCAGCGGCTGTGCTCACACCACGTGACCCCCTCCCAGCGCTGGTGACCACTGATTGGTCCAGGGTGGGCACTGGCCCACGGTGGGCGGGTCAGAGTCCCTTGCCTGAGACCGTGAACTTGGGCGGGGGAAGAGGTCCCAACCGTGAACCCCGGTCTGGGGGCGGGGAGACAATCAGCACAAACACCACCGCCGCCGCCACCTGCAGCAGTAAAACAGCAGAACAATGTAGCAAGAGTGGACAGAGCCCCAGGGACACGTGCTTCTTGTGTCCAAGGTCATCCGCCCTCCCTGGTTTAAAGACAGGAAGCCCGCCCCTGGGGGGGGGGGGG